>CM076573.1:729673093-729949620 GCA_034641835.2 Pinus albicaulis | reverse complement strand
CCTCTCGTTAGCGCTCGAATCTACCTCTTAGGCTGAAATACAAAACTCAAGGCAACATCAAACCAAGCTCAGCCTCGTAGCTAGCCCTACGAGGACATGAGAGGGCTCTCTCCGGGTCTATCTCGGCAAAAGGTCTTCAAAAGGGGCTGAGATGACTTATAATGGATACTGATTTTAGGCTAGTAAATAGATAGGAAGGTTTGATTTAAATTTTTTGGGTTTTTGTTGGAAAAATGGGAAAAACAATTTTGGGCTCGGGGATGAGGCCAGATCTTTGCAGAATTCGAATTGGGGCAAGGTAGGCAGTAGTCTTGATGCTTTTTGATTATGTGTATGGATGGATCAGAATGAAAAGGAGCTGAAGAGGGAAAGGGAGAACAAGGATCCTCTCCAAACTGGCGAAAACATATAAAACTAAACAAATTCAAAGGCAGAGCACTGGAATCAATGGATTCTACCTCATTTACTCATTCATTTAGTTTCAGAAGCAAAAGAAGGGAATGGCATACATTAAACATTAAAGAAATTACAAATAACTGAGAGAACACACCATCAAAACTGAAAGCCACAAGAATCCCAACAGGTGCTGCAAAACCTCTGATCTTTCCTTAGCCAAAATGCAAAAAATATGTACAATAGTGTGCCAAACTTTTCCCAAGAGTCCAACCCTGAAAGTGTCTCAAAAAATACAATAAATAGACAAGTCTAACCCCTTCCCATGCCTCTAGGGGTCGAGCTCATGCTTCTAGGAGCAGTTTGAACCAATTCTAAACAAGGAGCTAAAATCTAGGCAGCCAAACAACTTGCCTCTATAAGCTAGGAAACTGATCCATTCACTTGATTTTCACTTTTTTGTGAATGAATAATCTAGAACAAGTAAATAAGTGCCAAAGTTACATCATGTACATCAAATTACATCAAGAAAAACCAAAAATTACATCAAGAGGTGAAACTAGTCCAAACTGGCCGAATTTCTGAGCTGGAAGGTGAAAAACATGCCAAAAACCTCTCTGTGTCGCGCTCCAAAGCTCTATGCGTCGCGCTACTTTCAGCCTGTTTTTGGGGCGCTTCCCGGAGTCAAAATCAAGCTCATGATATCTTGTTGGAAAACTCTGGATGTCTGCTATCCAACCCAAGTGGAATTTTTTAATTTGGAGCTCATTTGCCCCTCCAAAACTTCATTCTCCCAGAAGTACTTCCTGCTGGTGCAAAAGGTGGCAGAAAGGTGGTTTTCATGGTGTTTTTGGCCCTTTTGATCATCCATAACTTGATGAAATGCTTCGGCCATTCCTGAAAATGCATAATTTACCATGGAAAATCCAAAAATGCAAAACTTTCCTCCAGAAGATGTCTCAAACGTAAGCGCGCGTCGGGTGGCGCGATGCGTTGGGCGGAAAAACCTGTTTTGTGACCAAAAATTTTCAAAATGACAAAAAATTCTCCAAATTTGCTGAAATTTGGAGTGAAGATCCCCCATCATGCCTCATGCTCAGCCAACGAAGCCTCAGCCAAGATCCGGAGTGGATCAGGCCTCTTTCGCCGTTTCAGTGCTCTGCTCAACCTTCTCTTCAAGATCTTCATTTTTGCTCTGCAAACGTGCATGCGGGCCCAATAATGACCTTTCATATGACGGAGCATGTCTTTGTCTCTATTGGCCTTTGCCAAAAACTTCTCCAGATGAATGTTAACATGCATGAGTTCGGTCTCTCGCTCAATTGGTGTCATGTCACCAGGTCTCTTCTGGGCCAATTGTCGATCCTCACGGATTCGCCGCAGCTCTACAAGTGTGTGCTGATCCTCCAGCTGTTTGTTCCGCTGCTCCAAGTACTTTATCACCCACTGTGCTCTCTGCAAATTCTCTGTCAAAGTACCAATTTCAGCTTTCTGCTCCTGGATGACCTCCCTCAGTTTCGAGCTAGGAGAGCTCGCATCAACATCGATGAGTATAAAATCAGTGTCTCGGCCTCCTGAAGGGCCCTCATCGTGCATAGGCCTCTTGCCTCTGTCCTGAACCTGTACCTGTGCTGATGTCGAAGGCAAGACCCCTTCCACACCATGTGGAGATAGTACTCGCACTGCTAATGAAGTCAACGAGACTCCTTCCACCCCGGGTGGAGATAGTACTCGTCGTGTAGCTGCAAATAAGGCTCTGTGGCCTCGCTGATATGTCACATACACTGGAGCACTGATATGCTCGGTCTCAGGAATATCAAACTGGTGTGAAGGCTCTCCCTCATCATGAACTACCTCGGGAGGCAGCTGTGGCGCTGCAAAGAAGTCACGGGAGATGAACTCATCCCATGCGATGCCCTGCTGTGCGAGCTGATGTACCACCATGATTTTGATCAGCGCGTAATGATATATAATGTTATGCTGCTGTGCTGGGGTCTTCTTCTGTACAAGAAATGTCATCCGATCTATGTTACGGTACATGAAGTATGGAATGCTCATCAACCGCACTCTCGTGAAGTGCATCAACAGTCGGATGTGATATGCATACAAGCGTGAAAAGCGCCCTTCACAACTGAAATAACGAATGATGAGTTTCATCAATGGTGCATACTCATCCTTCAGAAATCGAAATGGAAATACCCTGCTCAGCTGCCTCATATATCCAGGTCTGATATATGGCTCATAATAGGCTCTATCCAACTGCTGCCGCTTATTCCATTCTTCCCCGATGTTGGGTATCCCAGTCACCTCTGAAATGGTCTCTGGTGACAAAGTAAAATCCACCCCAGCAAGGTTTACACGACCGTTATGCAAATGTAAGACAAATAGGCGAGCTAACTCATGATGATGCTGAGTTCGGGAAATCATCTCACAATAATGGAAACATGACTGACGCTGAAAACAATCCATTGCAAGCGGGAAAGCCTGCAGTTGGGTCAAAGAAGTGGGCTCCTCCCTGACATGCCTGCCACTTTTGCCACTTTTGTGAGACCTCCTTGGCACATTAACCTCTGTAGATGAATCACTGTCCTGCTCATACCCTTGCTCATAAGGTGAATCCGTCTCTGACATGGTGCTAAAAGTATGACAAATATATGCTGATATGGTAATGATGAAAACAAGAGTTCAGTGTATGCTCTAATTCCCAATGTGTCACATATGTATCAAGGTGCTATAGGAAAACCACAATGAGGAAAGTGCTGTCAAGTGTGAGGACAGCCACTGCTTGAGGGATTTAGGAATATGGACAATTTACAAGTGATATAGGAAAACAGTGATAGTGAGGGGAGTATTTTTGGGAATAGGAATAGGTGAAATGACAAAATGTAAGTGAAATCTAAGGCATAATCCTTGAATGTTGTGGCAATTAAATTTTTGTCAATGGAGGGAAGGGATAACAAGTGATAAATTTAGAGTTTTACCACATGGGAAAAAAGGGAATGAAGGATGTGAAACAGTGGTATAACAATGGGACTGTGGTATAATAACAGTGATCACAGCAGTGAGGAAAATGATATTATGATAGCAGTGATAAAAGCATACATAACAATGGCATTAGAGTGTTTTGGCAAATGCAAGCTTTGACACCAATTTCAAATGACAATCATCACTCCTCAAACCCTATGGAGCAGATTTCGAAGTGGACAGAGGGTTAAGTTTTGCACCATTCAAACACTAATATATTTGCTTCTAAACCATAGCACCATAGCCCAAAATCATCATACAGGCTTTGACAAACTTACTTGGAGGCGAAAGAGCCGATTTGAAACGAGTTTTGGTGAAGGAGGGTAATTTTCCGGCCTTAGAGTTCTATGCGCCACGCACAAACCCAGTGCTCCGCGGCCCTTGGGTGCGCCGCGCCCACACAAAAATGCACTGCAAAAACTTGCCCAGTGCGCCGCGCGCATTCTATGCGTCGCGCCCTAACTTCCAACACAGTCACGACCCTTCAACTGCCAGTTTTCTCTTCCAACTCAATTTTCGACTTTGCTGTGAAGATTTATGAATGAAACTTGATACAAATGGGTTCAAATAGCCTTTGAAAATATCTTGCAAGAGATGGGTTTAATTTTTAGTTCTTCAGAAACCCAATTTGTAATGTTTTTTCATTTGGCACTTTATCCTTTCATTGAACTTCTATCTTTTGGCTTTTTTTCATTGATTTTCTGAGTTTGGACTGATGAAATTTGGTTGTTTTTGCAGGGATGTTGGCGTTTGGACTTCGGCAAAGACCAGAGGCTGCATTGAAAATTTTTTATGGTAGAAAAAATACATGATTGTTACAAAAAATGAATTTAACAATTTCTTGTTCAAAACAGAGTTTTGAACAAAAAATGTCCTCAGATGTGTTTGATGATGAAAATTTGAATTAAGAACCTTTTCGAAACCATCCTCATGGCCTGCAGGCATTTATTAAATATATCAAAATATTGAACCCTAGACTCTAAAACTAAAAGACTCTTGTTGACCAAAATAATCATTTATAACCATGAATGACGTGAACTGAACTTCGATGACTTTTGAGGAGTTTTAATTAGCCCAGCAGGTACAAGCATGAGGGAATACAAGACGACCAAACCCTCTCGTCAGTCAATGGCATGCCCCTAGTGAAATGCAACGAAGTGAAGTGAGCGAGACACCTAAAAATGATATGCAAAAAGTGAAATGATCTCTGACGGAAGGTCAAGGACCAATTTAAACACCGGCTGATCACATGTTTCACAAAGTGATACCTTACATCAATGTGCTTGGTCTTGGTGTGATAAGATGGATTTGTAGCCAAATGAATAGCACTCTAAATGTCATAGAACACATTCACTTTCTCCTCGCATCCTCCCAATCTCATCAAGAAATTTTTTTAACAAGATTGCCTCTTGTACAGTATCTAAAGCAATTATATATTCGCTTCAATAGTGGACAAAGTAACTGCTTCGTTTGACATCTAGCGTCGATTGCTCCACCCGCAAGAGTAAAAACATAACATGTAGTAGACCTCCTTTTGTCCAAATCACCCGCATAATTAGCGTCCAAATATCTCATAGACCGATCCTTCACGACCATCAAAGATGATGCAATGGTCACTTGTGCCTCTCAAATACCGAAACACACTTCCCACTGCCCCTCAATGTTCTTCCCATGGATTTTCTATGAACCCGCTCGACAGCCTCCAACTACATGTGAAATGTCGGTCTTACAGATACCATCACATACATTAAGTTTCCTATTGCATTTGCATATGGTACACGAGACATATACTTATTTTCTTCATTAGTTCTAGGACTTAAATCCGAAAAGCTTAAAATGGGAAGCTAATGGAACATTATCAAGCTCATATTGTTCATACCGAACTTTTCAAGTACTTTCTCCACATACTGTCATGGATAATCAAAGCTACCATTATCCCTATTTATGTGTATCTCCATGCCCAAAATATGTTTTGCCGCTCCAAGATCCTTCATATCAAATGTCCAGAGAGTTGAGCCTTTAACTTATTGATTTCTTCCATGATTTTGCTTGCAATAAGCATATCATCAACATAAAACATCAAGATAATGAATATACCATTGAAAATTTTGAAGTATACACAATGATCATACTTACTTCGATAAAATTATGGCTCACCATTAAGGAGTCAAACTTCGTACCATTACCTGGCGACCGCTCTTTAGCCATACAATGATTTCCCGAGCTTGCAAACTAATCTTCTTCGCAACCTTGTACAAAACCTTCTCGCTGATCCATATATATCTCTTCATCTAAATCACCATGAAGAAAAGTTGTTTTAACATATAATCGTTCTACTGCTAAGTCATACAAGTTAATGCTAAAACAAGATTTAATAAATGTGTTTTACAACCTATGAAAAAATCTCATGAAAATCAATACCTTCAACCCGAGAATAACCTTGCAACCAACCTCACCTTATACCTATCAATAATTTCCATCAACTTTTCTCTTCAACTTGAAGACCCATCCGCACCCAACAACACTTTCCCTTCAGAAGTTCTACAAGATCACAGTATCGTACTGCCAAGGAATCCATTTCTTCTTCCATAGCCTTTTTCCATTTCTCTCTATCCGCATCATCCATCGCTTCATGATAACAAGTAGGTTCCCCATCTTCAATAATCAACGCAAAAGATGAAGCAAAATCTTCATACCTTTTGGGTGTTTTTCTTTCCTCGTAGACCTTCTTAAAGAAACTGCTGTCGAACAAGATCCGAGCCCTCTATAGTTTCTTTCCTCTTCACCTTTTTCTTCGAAGTCTCTCCTTCCTTCCGACTTTCTCGAAAAAAGTTTAGTCTCCAATTTAATTTGTTGATTCGTGATACACGTTCATGTTCAACTTTCCCAACATCTAATTTTAGAAGAGAAGATTCATCAAATGTTACATCTCTACTAATGATTATCTTTCGTGAAGAAGGATCCCACAACCTATATCATTTCAATCGCATAATCATTCCCAAAAAAGACATAACATTTTGATTTTGGATATAACTTTGAACACCGATTCCTAGGAATAAGAGCATAAGCATCACAACCAAAAAACTTCAAATGTGAATAATCACAAGACCGAATTCGACCAAACTTCTTTATGAATTTTGCACCAGGCAAATGCATATGATCCGTTAACTATATAACAAGCAAGATACTACTTCTACCGACAACTCTTTTGAAGGTTAGCATTGTTGATCATGCTTCCGTTCTTTTTTCCATAAGATTTTGATTCATGCTCAAAGAACGCTAATTTGCCGAGGAGTATAAACAAAATTTTTATATCTAACAACTTTTAATCTACAAAAGATTGCTCAAATTCTAAAGAAGTAAATTCACCGCTTATCAAGCTATTTCTTAAAAATTTAATTGATTTGATTGTTTTCTTTCCACCATAGCTTTAAATTGTTTAAAAACATTAAATACATCAAATTTTCTTTCAACATATAGACCCAAAATTTCTAGGAGAAAACATCAATAAATGTTAAGAAATATAATGCACCTCCATAAGACACAAATAGGAGATGGTCCCCAAAGATCGAATGAATGTAGTCCAAAATTTCTTTACTATTATAATTTCTAGTTTTAAAACCTTTGTTTACATTCTTTTCCATACACGCAATGTTTACAAAAATCCAACTTTAAGGATTTCAAATCGTGAAGCAACTTTCAGTTCATCAATACCGAAGACCTTTTCGCCTCATGGACCCAACCGCCGATGCCATGCGAGAACCTTCTTCTCCGTTTTTTCCGACCAATTGTCGCTTCACTAACTTGAATGCTTCATTTGAGTCTATATATATTTCCGACCTTTTTGCCTTCATAACAACCAAGGCGCCTTTTGAGCCTTTCAATACCCATTCTGACCGTAAACTTATAACCATTCGAGTCCAAAACTCCCAAAGAAATCAAGTTTTTCTTTAATTCAGGTACAAGCCTAACATCGTATAATGTTTTAATTGTATCATCATACATTTTAATTTTTACATTTTCTATCCCAACAATCTAACAAGATGCAATATTTCTCATAAATACACTTAACTACCTTACAACTTCATATGAAGTAAACCAATTTCGTGCGTACCATGTGATGAGAAACACCCGCAGTCTAACAACAAATTTTCAACATCTTTAGAGAGATTACAAACAGTAGAGCTTCTCAGCTAAAACTTCATCAATCATACCGAACAACCTAATTTTCTTCTTATTCTCGGTTTTTTTACTCCTTCCATTTCCAATAGTCTTTCTTGAGGTGTCCAATTTTGTTGCGCACTAACACTTGGCTTTACACTTTTTGCCACCCTTTGATTTTGACCTGGGAAGAACCCCTTACTTTCTCCTTCTCTTTTGGACCGACCTCTCGGCTACCATGGCTTCGGTGCGTACGTTTCTTATCGGATTTCGTATTTCTTCGAAATACCGCAGCTCCCACAACCGATTCAAATTTCAAAGAATCACGTTGCTCAAAATCGATTGAAGCAGGAAGTGGTCCCATGACTCACAGAGAACACAACAAGTTTATAAGCCTTGTATTCTTTTCCCCGAATTTTAACTTCCATATCTCGATAACCGGCAATAAGTGTATTAAAAACATTTAAATGTTCGCAAATTTTGTACCCTACTTCATCCGAAGGAGATGTACAATTTTATTTTCAAATAAATTCTATCGTCAATGATTTGGTCATATACAAAGTTTCCAAGCTTTTTCCCACAAACCCTCGCTGTACTCTCTTCAACAATATTAAAGAGAACTTCATTTTCCATAAATTAATGGTACCGAGAGCTCCTGGCATCCAAGTCCTCCCGCTTCAAATCGTCATGTCATAGGTTTTATATTCACCTCATCTAATGCTTTGTGCAACCCTTGTTGCACCAAAAATCCCTAACTCAGCTCACGAATGCGAAATTGTTCTCTCCGTTGAACTTCTCCTCTCCACCTCGAACTTCGCATCTGCCATTTTGGCCATTTCTTCCTCCTAGTTTTCCTTCTTTTTAAATTTCCAACTAGGTTTAAAAAATTGCTGTCTCCCCTTTTTCCAACCAAAGTTTATTTTTTATTTTTTATTTCCACTTAAAACATTCCAATTCAAATTTTAAAATAAATTTCTCCTTCAAAAAAATTCGATTTTTTTTTTAAAATGGAAAACCCAAAACCCTCCTCTTCAACTAGACAATTTTCCCCAATTTCTTCTTAACAAAAATTTCGTTCTTTCAATATTTTTTGCTCCTTTTTCACAAAAGAAAAATATTGTCCGCCCTTTTTTCACAAAAAAAAACTCTTAAAAGATAAAAAAATACCCGATTTTATTTTTTGACAGTCCCGTCTTTTTTCCCTCCAAGAAACAGATTTGGATATACAATGTACTTCCTCCCTTGGGTTAGACATTGGTATACCAACGCGAACTCCTCCGTACAATGTCACATTGCACTTTCCTCCAAAGAAGATGGACTCCTTCTGGCCGTACAACGAGCTACTGGCATGGGTACCTTCCAACAATAGAGATCACATATAAAACCAGTTCTCTAATGCAGCTTATGTCTCGACAAGGATGCAAAATAGGGACGAACACAACACACAAAGAACAAGAATGGATTGTGGATTGTTACGCTCCTATGCTCCTCTTTAAACTTACCAAATACGCAACGTTGTCACCGATGGCATCATTTCTTGACAACGATATGTCTTGTCACTGTGTGATGCTACAATGCAAGAATTTATTTTACATAGTACTCCATGACTTTAGGCGCCCTCACTTGGATGTGTATGCTCTCTCACCGACAAACTTCTTCCTCCTTGCTAGTGCGGTTCATATTTTTAATTTGGAAATAAGACGATTTCAAAAAAAATCCCTCAATTGAACCCTCTTAACCATTCTCATTGATACCATTTTTAGGTCTCGGAGAACATTAAAAACGTTAATAAGAAAGAAATATAAACTCGAATTGAAATTGAATCAATCACACATGTGTAAATACACAATTATTTACATGGTAAACCTCGATGGTACATGAAAACCTCCATGTGGCAAGGGATTGGAAACTCTATTACAGACCAAGAATGATTTCTACATCAAGCCATAATCTCTCTCGTGCCACCCCAATTAATATGGGCTATTTCGTTACATTAATTCCTTCTCGTTATACAATCAAATGACCGATGATAACTAAGTTTTCCCAAAATTACATTAATTAGTTTTGTTGTCATATTTCTCAACAATGTAGGGCCTTGGTTTTGGAGCAGCAGTTGGTCTTTTCATTACACCGTGGTTTCCCAAGTTCGATGCAAACTCTATGGTGGCCTCACTATGTTGGTTTGGGTTAGGCTCCCAAATCTCCCACTCTCATTCCGACACCATAAAGTGTTTGAAAACATAGGAAACACGCTAGGGAAAATTTTAAAAATTGGATATGGAGAGAAAATGGTAAATTTACCTATGCTATAATATGTGTGGAGATTGATCTAAGAAAAGGTCCTCTTATCAAAGAAATTTGAAACACCAAAATTTATGTTGGTCAGTTGGGGTTACAGGACTATGGAAACATGACAGCTTAGATCGTGTGTGTTTTCATATAGGCCATCTACAACAAGCATGTCCATAGGCAAGGAAGAATCAGGAAGAAGAAGAGATAAACAAACAAACCAAAAGGTTGGTAGTTTGAAGAGAAAATGTCCTTTGAGGACGAAGAAGATGATAAAAAAGAATGTCAACAAGAATAAGAAGAAACCAATGACATAGAACTGAATAAGTCGATCAAGAGGAGGACACTACAGATTTAGGTTGGCTCGGTACTGCACAAAACAAGAAAAGGAGTCTCAAGGCACACATACAGTGGATGGATCCGGGGGGGCCCTACAAGAGCACATGTCTCCGAGTTCTAACTCAGAAAAATAAGTCCCACATGTGGGATAAGAATTGCCTTGGTCCAGGTTGATCCAAATCCTAAAGGATGACATACAATGCATAAACTAAAGACAAAAGAGAAAATATATGTACCCAATCAACCATGCTTTTTTTATTCTCTTGCTTTTTGTTATTCCTAGTTTATTTTTGGAGGCTCCATGTATATATATGACTTTATTGCTTCTTTCAACTTTATGTGTATGTTTATCGACAAAAGAGAAAAGATATGCACCAAGGCAAAAGAGAAAATATATGCACTAGTCAACCATAATTTTTATTCTTTTTCTTTGTGTTATTTCTATTATTTTCGAGGCTCCGCACATATATATGACTTTTTTAGCTTCTTTCAACTCTATTTACTAGTCTCGATCTCTATATACATACACACTCAATGTGTCTACACAATTATTTTTATTTTAATTAACAAAAAATTATGACTCATTTCATTAAAATTTTATAAATAATATTCAAAATTAATAATAATAAGAAGTAGTCAAATTCACCTAAATATCAATAATATTATTAAATTAAGATTAAAATACAAATTTAATAAAAACAAAAAAACCAAGACTTTGAATCACTAAAATAAGTAAATATACACCCCCAGTCCATAGGGAAGCAGAGAACAAGTGTAGAGCTCAATTTTAGGTTTGTTAATTGAAAAAGAAAATTGCTTTTGAAAATGCAGATGTTTTTATTAACATGAGTTTTAAGGAAGGAAAAGTGTATTTTGCATTCAAATAACATGGTACACCCTTTAGCTATAAAGTTTATTAACATAATGATATCATCTTTATAATGGCCCACCGGAATTTATTAAGATATTGCCCATTATATTAGAAAATTAATTAATTAAGAGAGTGAATTTAAGAATGAAGTTGCCACAAAGTCAACTATTTTTATTTATTTATTTTATTTAAATTTCAACAATGTATTTTTTTATTGATAACAAAAAGTATTACATGAGATATTACATTAGGAGCTTTTCATTTCATTTTTAATCCGTAGGATTATGAGAGTCCACCACAAGATATCATAAACGTAGCAAAAACTACTATTAGTAAAACTTTGCAAAATGGATTATCTTACCGAGTGTCACAAGGACTATGACTATAGACAATGCAAAATCTAAATTAAATGTAATATAGGAGAGAAACAAAACCTCTAGAAAAATTGACAAAATAAACTAAGATTACTGGGACAAGACGAGTTCCTTTCGACATCAAAGACTAGAATCGTATTGCCGATGATGTTATTAGTCCAAAATTATGGGACGCGTGAATGAAGAAAGATTTTTTATGGATGGTGTTCGAGGTGGGGGCGCAATAATCGTTGCCTCTTCCTTATGACCATTTGAATCAATGTCTAAGTCTAAAACCACAAAACGTTTCACGCAACTCAATCTTACCACTATATCATCCAAATTATACCTGATGTCCCTCAATTATCTTCTTAATCTCCTCATAACTCGTAAAGAGTTTGTAGTTGTCCACGTACTTGTCATGGATTACCATGTTGAGAAACATTTCCATTTGATGGTGTTAGTAAGATTTGAGTGAAGGAAATCTAGTTTTCTCCGAAACTTCCTAGATTGGGAACCATTTGACACTACTACCAACAATCTCTTAATCGTAGAAATATATGTAATCCTTGAAATCCTTGCCGGTGTAGAATTTCCTTTTTCGACCTCAAGAGGGGTTGAAACAAAATAATTCACCGTCGATTTCCCACTCGAAAGACACTTGTGTCTTGAGGAGGATGCCCTAGGAGCACCACTCCCAGGTACCATTCCAATCATTGATGTGATAATATAATACTTGCAAACAAACCACAAAAGACAATAGTAGAGAAATGAACAACTATCATCGACTACCTACACAAGAGTGCATTCCCCCACAAAGACTCGAATTGTAAACACAACCGTAATACCAAAGAAACATATATGTAGGAGGAAGAGGAGTAATTGCCACTTGCCACAAACCCAAGCTATTAACCTGGCCCGTACTTCCTAAAGCCCCTAATTTTTGTGAACTGAACAACCATAATTAAAACAACTCGCAAAAGCAAAGAGTGAGAGAGACCATGACGTTTTTCAAAACAAAATGGAGAAGGTGTCGCAGTACCACACTCCGCAGAAGCACTAGACAACTAAATGTAATCTCGCGTAAGAGTCGAGGAAGAAGTGAGTTGTCGAGGGTAAGATCGACTAATCCGAAGGACAGACCAACTCGAGTTGTGAAAAAGAGCACAAAGAGCATTAACACTTAAGAAGAGAAGAACACGACCCTAGAGAGCTCTTGACTCCTCGACCGCCGATGACCATAGGACACTATAATACCCGACAATTAGAAAGACAACAATGCGACCTATTAATTAACCGAGGGATATTAATGGAAACATACCTCCAAACACTTTGACCCGTTTATTTTCAGAGCTGGGCCATGGGTTTGCACACATGAACCTCAAGGCCACCCGCGACGAAACGACCACCTTTATGCCACCCCGAAAGCATAGTAATATATAATACATTACATACATGATCAAACTAAGACGTTGAATGAGGTGAGCACCATACACCCCGCACGATAAGGGCCAAGTGCAAGCCGAACTCAAAATTCATCCATCCCAAGATGTTGTCGCATTATGAGTTCATAAATGAGTTTTCCTTGCTTGTTAGATAATTCCCTTCCTACAACCAATCCGCTATGGGAAGAGCACGCTATCTCCAGTGGTAATTAAAAGAATGATCACACTTGTTTACCCATACAATATACACATACAAATTATAACTCAACCACATTCATTAAAACAAACAACTTTATTAAGAAAATCTTTCTGACTAAAACTTAATAAGATATTTTAATAATCGCTAAATATTAAATAATTTAACTTAAAAATAATAAATAAAAAATAATATTAAATTTAAAAAATAAAATTTTTATTTTGTTTTTAAATTTTATTTTTTATAATAAATTAACATTTAAAAAATTATTTCTTTATAACCATTTTTTATTTAATTTTTATTAATAAAATAAAATTAAAAAAAATAAAATGTAAATTCAACAATGAAATTTTTACATTATTTATACTAATGATACATAAAATATAATACTATAAAATTATAAAAATGATAAATTTTAGTATCATGGATGTGGATATATTATTTATAATAATTTAGGAATCTTTATAATAATAATGATAATAGTATCTTATATTAGAAATAAAAATGTTACAAATTAATCAATAATTGTATTTAACTAAATCGCAACTTTAAAATTATATTATTATCATTTAATTAAATAAACATTATTTTTTTTTTTAAAGAAAATGTAGTAATTTTATAGCAAAATCTAGAAACGGCCAAAAGTCCTCATATTCATAAAAGAGAAGTCTTAGAGAATTGCGTATGGATTTTCGTGCTGAGACATGAATGCTACCTTCCTCGCTTTCTATGCGTAATATTACATTACATATATTATATATCCTCCAAAAAAAAATTTGTAGACAACATAAAAATTCAACGTACTACCCGTGACCATCTTGCTCTTTGGTGTCCCGAAAACTTCCACTAACCGATTCGCATTCACACTTTCCTCAACAAAATGCTCCCGACTTATATTCGCAGCATCCCTAGCTCCCTTTGCCACCGGTCCAGGTACCTCCCGTACGTCGAACACCTCCTCAACACCGTCATTTCAACCTTGACTTCTATATTATCCACCGAATACCTTAGGTTTATCATGCTCACATTCAACGTTTCCATACTCTTCTAGAAGTTCCATATCCTTTCCAAACCCATTCGTATGAGCCAATGTTATCGTTATTTGATCTTGGATCTCTTAACTACCAAGAATTATCAATCAATCGTGTTATGTTCCCGCTACACCTCGAAGTTCTCTACTTCGTTTCCACTACAAGAGGTCAAGTAAATCCATTATCTTAGCAATTCTTGCTCGTACCAAGACTATTCTCGCTCCTAATTTAGGTTACCCGACTTTTATTTATAGCCAAGAGTTTGGTTGCAATCGTTGAAATTTGCAACAAGAACAAGAATTGGCATCATTCATAAACAACATGACAAAGACACACACTAGTGTGGGACCACAGGTCATGTAGTGATGGGTCCTAGCGATACATTAGTGTGCAAGCCAATTTATTCGATAAATTGGAAATGTGTCTAATTTAATTTTCCCTTAATTAAATTGGACAATAAATTGTAATCTTATCTCATAAACACTTATAATAGTTAATTGAGTGTGATAGACTCATTTAGCTCATGAATTTCGAGTTGAGGGTGGTTAGTGAGGCACAGAAAGTGATTCTATTAGTTTTTTAGTCCAATTTGCATTTAGTACTATTTTAATTCATGAGAAATCAATTAACTCGCTTAAGTGAGTTAAATTCAATCTTAACAAGTTGTAACCGATTGTTGCACTAGTGAAAGGTCAAGTGAATTAAATCAAATTTAATTCACATGCAAACTCCTGATCTCTGGTCAAGTGACCGATGATTTACTATTAATATTTGCATGCATATTTCATTTCCGATGAAGACCCAGCTTGAGACAAAGGTTAAAGGGCAGCTTCGACTATCAATTGTATTTTTAGCAAACTCGCCCAAATGCAATTAAAACACCACAAGATTTCCCATGATACTCATGCTAATTAAGGAAGGCTGAAATTCTTAAAGAATATGGATTTTCATTCCACAGGATTGCGTGAGCAAGGTGCTAAAGACATGCCGAGAATTGCCAAGTGTTAACCGATTTTTCTCGATCAATGTGAGACAATTAAGAGAGTGCAACATATTCTTGTGAGCAAGAATGCATTGTATTGTTTCATGATACTGTTCATTATACAATATATAGAGGGGTTTTTAGTAGTAAGATTTCCCCAGAGAGAAAAAAACATCAGGTTGTGGATTGATTTGCTTTTCTTTTTACTTGGTGTGTTTGTGCGATCGTGTTTAATTTCCGCAAATTAATAAAGGTGAGAAGGATTCAAGGCTATTTTTCAGTATATTGCATGATCGATCAATCCATTGATATACATATTGTTTGTATAATTTTCTATGTGGTATTAGAGCGCCGTAAATCACAATAGTGGAGAAGAAATTGAGTCGGTGTTGAACATTCAAACTTGTAGATACTTTTGTTGGTGCGACAAACAAATCAAGATGGATTTCAATGTCTTAAGATTGGAATATGCACTCAAGGGAAATTCTAAGCAGTATATTGCATGGAAAGACAGAATGGACGCATCGTTGAGGACAACAAGTTGAAAGAATTCCACGATAATGATATTCCCAAGCCCACAAAGCAGTTGTTATTACATCACTCTTCTTGATGTTTGGAAAAAAGAAGGTAGCAAGGGCGAGGAGGATCTTATTAGAGGGGAGTTCCGAGATCACATTTTCTTGAGTCTCCATGGCAAGGCGACTCCACATGCAATGTGGAAGGCCTTGACAAATTTGTTTCAAAACAACAATGACCAAAGGAAGTTGGCGTCGAAGGACAAGCTCAGGAAAATCAAGAAGGAGGAGGGCGAGACGGTACCAACATAATTGGCTAAGTTCACTCAATATCGAGATGAGCTTTCTGGAAGTGTTGGTGTGACCGTAGGCGAAGTGATGATTTTGGTGAGCCTAGCATTTCTAGGATTTCCCAAGAGTTGGCATAGTTATTAGGACTCGTCAATGGGAGGGAGAAGTTAACATATTGGGAGCGACATTAGTCGGATTTGGTACAAGAAGAATTCAAAGTGAATACCATGATGGATTCTCATCCAAGACTAATGACGAGGAAGATTGTGCCTGCCAAGAGCAAAGAAGGCCAAGGGAAATAAACTTCAAGGCGAAGCGGCAAGAAAGACTTGTCCAAGATCGATGATTTCACCGTCACGAGCATGGGCACTATGCTACAAACTCATTCGTCAAGAAAAGCAAGAAGGAGCATGCATTAGAAGCGGGGTGAAGCATTGGCTTCATTACCGAGCTAGACTTACTCTCACTTATGCATGACCGTATCGTGTAATGGGATGCATGTGGTATTTAGATAGTGGTGCCTCGTTCCATATGACGGGAAGTGACATCTCTTCGTGAATTGAGGAGAAGGACTCTAGCAGCATAGAGTTTGGAGATGATGAGAGGTATAATGCTACCGAAATAGGTACAAGCATTTCCTTTCGTAGAGGGAGAATGGCTCCCATCTCGTACCAGTGTTTTGTATGTTCTAGGCCTAAAGAAGAATATTGTCTCCGTAGCGGTATTGGAAGACCGATGAGGTGATGTTTAGGAAAATGAAATATGTTACCTAAACATGTAGCCACGGACGGTGTGAAACAGACAGTTCAAGAGTCAAGAACCTCGTATGCTCTCGAGGTTGAGGATGCATGCAAGGCTTTGAGGAGAAAGCAAAGTGGTTAATGACTTTGTGGTTGAGAGTGAGAACATCTCTCAACATGCAACCTCGTAAGGCTTCAGAATTTGTGGAGCAACCACAAATTGGAGAAGCAGAGAGGATACCGAGTGGAAGATTCAACTCAAGAAGAGACCTCCGAGAGGGGAAATTTGCCGTAAGTGTGTATGACAAGGCGTGCCTATACTTCCAAGTGTGAGGTGGGGCGATGTGCGTAATTAATCCCAAGAAGAAATTGGGCAAGAGTCCATTGAGATGGTGTGTCTCATGGATCAAACCTCGACATGGTGGGAGCCCATAATGGAAAGACGTAAAGGGATCAGGTTAGGATTGACAAAACGATGTCGAGGACAGAATCAGAGGATAGTGCTATATTGGAGCACAATGTAGTTGGGAGATAATGCAGAGGTATAAATGCGTATGTCAACAATGCAAGAGAGTCCAAAATAGTCATGTGAGGCTAGTAGCAAGTGAGAAGACTCGATGACATATGCATAATAATGATTCAACATTATGCTGTATCCGCCGAGATAGTTACATGCGAAAAAACACTAGAGAAGTGTTGCATGAAAGAGTGTGAACAACACTAGATAAGTAACAGATGCAAGAGTTGCATGTGCGCATGCTAGAACATTCTAAAGGTATCGGATCAAGAAAGATTGGATTCCTTTCTTGTTGAGAGGGAGGTTGAAATTTGCAACAAGAAACAGTTGAAATTGGCATCCAAAAAACAACATGAAACACACACACTAGTGTGGGACCACAGGTCATGTAGTGATGGGTCCTAGTGATACATTAGTGTGCAAGCCAATTTATTTAATAAATTGAAAATGTGTCTAATTTAATTTTCCTTTAATTAAATTGGACAATAAATTGTAATCTTATCTCATAAACACTTAATAGCACTAAGTGTGATAGACTCAATTAGTTCATGAATTTCGAGTCGAGGGTGGTCACAGGCATGCGCAGTGATTCTATTAGTTTTTAGTCCAAGGTGCTTAGTGCATTGGTTTAATGCATGAGAAATCAATTAACTCGCTAAGTGAGTTAAAGTCACCAATCCGCCTGTAATCGATTGCTACACTAATGAGAGGTCAAGTGAATTAAATAAGATTTAATTCACATGCAAGTGATCTCTGTCAAGTGACTAATGATTTATTATTAATAGCCGCATGCATGTCAGCTTTGATGAAGACCTAGTTGAGACAAAGGTTAAAGGGCAATTGACTATCGCTGTATTTTTAGCAACCGCCTGTGCAAACTTAAAACACCACAGATTGCCCATGATACTTGCTAATAAGGAAGGTCAAATTCTTAAAGAAAGGGATTGCATTCCACAGGGATTATGGAGTAAAGGCACTTATTGGGTGCTAAGAATTGGCTAAGTGTTGGCCGCATTTTGTTTGGACTGCCATGGGAGACAATACGAGATAACATATATTCTTACAAGAATGAACAGAATATTTCATGATTTCTCGGTTCATTATAACATAGATAGAGGGGTTTCGAGTAGCAAGCTTTCCAAAAACATCCGTGTTGGGGATTTGGTTTTTCTTTACTTGGTGTGATTGTGAATATGTTGAATTTCCACGTAATTAATTGTAGAAGGATTCAATATTTTTCTCTAAGACATTGGTGTACCCATCGCATTGAATCCATTGATATACATATTGTTTGTATAATTTCTATAGCAATGAGGACCCCATCGCTTCACAATTAAATGAGCTCCCCACCTCGCAAACACGTCATGGAACACTCCTCTAGTCGAAGCAAGTTGAAATGCCAAATTACCGGAGATAAGCTCACTTAAATCAATTACTTAATGCACAACATGGTAAATTCCACTTGTCTCATTTCATGGTTATTAAACACCGTCGCACCCACCTGAGTTACCACACTGCGTCCTCGACAACTACAAACATTCTCAATACCATCTCCGAGGTAAGTAAGGGATTAAACCTCCGATCCACTCTTAACCCGATGGACCACCGCACTCCACCATTAAGGGATGTGACAAGTCGATACCTCGAGGCCTTACAGCCACCTCGGAGTAAATCCACACCCAAATTTGCTCGATGGTCCACCATCTAATTATACCTTTATATGATAAAATTGAAATTACATTTGCTGATTAATAAAAAATAATCCTTGTTATGAATGGAGAAGGGTCGAAATAAAAATATTGCTCTTTTCTAGATAGCCCTTATGCAATTTTGTGAATACCACCATTGAGCGTCAACAATAATCAAATTTTTTTATGCCTTTCCCTATGTGTACTTTGTTTCATATTTTTCTTAGAATTTAAATATCACCCCTCCTTAATTAAATAAACATTATTTATCAAATATCTTTGAATCATATAAAATTTACTAAAATAATTCAAATATCTAAATTATAATACCATATATAATAATAACAAGGTTTTTTTATCTTCTATTTACTATAATATCACTTATTTAGAATATATATATATATATATATTATTCATTTATAATGAATTTAAATCAATGATAAAAATTTGTTACTAATTAATCACTATACTACAACTTAAATAATTATAAAAAAAATTTAATATAAATATAGTAAAACATATAAATTAAATGGTTGGTAAATGTTAATAAGCATCAATACACGATAGAATGATGGTACTGCCAGAGAAGATGGGTTTCTGAATAGCGAAGGGGGCTAAGCATCGCACAGACCGCGCTGGGTCACAGTCATAACAGTGCTGAGATGGATTCGTACTCTGGGCTATGTTCACAAGATGAGGGGATCCCACCTTCTACCTATCAAGGGCTATCGTTTACCGTATCTCAAGGTGGACATGACGGAAGGTAGGTGGTAGTTTGTCAGCAGAGGGGCGCGGTTCTTTGAAAAGGGACTCATTCCCTAAGGGTGAAATGATAAGATAATATTTCACTCCAGGAAGGGTTTGGCCTTTTGTTCAGTAATGCGTTGAAAGGACTAAGGGCAATTTTACATATTATTGCTCGGGCATGGCTGGAAAGGACCCCGTGCTATCGAGAGAGGGGTGAATGAATTGAAAGGAGAGAGCGGAGAGGTGTATTACAAACCACTTAAGTCCGGAAGAAACAGCGGGAAACCGGGTCAAGTGAAGGCTCAAAAGAGATAGGCTCCTCGCTAAAGTTAGGGAGGTCGAGAGTCAGAAGGGGGCAGAAAAGAAAATGGACTGGGTGTCAAAGAGTAAGAAACTATGTTTGGGTAAGACATGTTGGGAGCAGTTCCCCTCATATGGCGAGGCGTAACTTTGCAGGAGCCATGGGGAGGCAGTATTTTGCCTCCGAAAACCGTTGTTGCCTGGGCTTCTGGGCTTTAACCGGAAAGCCGACCTTGGTGATAACCCAAGGGTGTCCTCACCCCAAGGGGTGGTTTGCGTTCAACTTTCTCGCTCCCCCGAACATATCCAAAGGTGACACCGTGTTGGGGCACCTGACCGACACTCCCATGCTCCTCAAAACATTGGCACCCCTCTTCGAGCGGGCAGGGAGAGGGTGACCCCGTACCTTGTGGTTCGTATACCGATTGCCTGGCGGGGACAGAGAACACCCCCAGGTGTATTTATAACACGCTTGGGGGTTTTTCTCGAGGCTGATCTCTCCTTCTTACGTACCAATCAAGGAAAATAAGTGCTCTGGCTTGTTGAAGGACGATGGTTCAACATCATAGAAGGCTTGGCCGAATCACCGGAACACCTTCGTGGGGGAAACAGGCGGACACATATTATGGACTACAGGCCACCTTTCGTACAAGTCACTGACACACACACGGACATCCCGCCCTCTCGGGTCGGGGCGCCCCGACGCAAAAAGATTCGTGGGTTACCGTTCGAGGTGGAACCAAGCTCCTAGAGGGGATGGCGCCGGCCCTTCCAATGCACGTACCGTCCACCACGTCTTTCATGCACCCGAAACTCGCTACCAATGTGGATCCAACAAGCTTCTGTTGATTTGGGCTTCCAGAGTTGGGGGTGGGAGTCTCTGCTCACCATCCGGGGCAGAGACGCCTGCTGACAGACAGAGGTTCGTTTCCCCGCCGTGAAGGTCCGTCGGGCTGGCCATGGAGCTGGATCTCCTAAATCAAGGATGATGGCTTCGTTGAATGCGCTATCATTACCGACATCTTCTCACTCGGATCTTTTTCCATTTTCCCCCAACATTAATATCTTCACTTAACTTGGTATCGAATTCAATATCGGGCCGGGTAAGGACTGTGGGTTGTTACCTATTGTCGCTCCTATTTTTTTCCTGCCAGCTCTTCAAGAGAAGTTGTCATTTTCGATCCAGGTGAAGTGATTGTTGGCTTCTTCGGGAACCTCCTCGCTCCTTGGCTTGGGGTATAACCTCGAGATCTAGTGCTAAAAAAGGCAGGGGGGTTTGGGAGGGGGAAATCCCTGCCAGCCTCTGTGGGGCAAGGGTAGGATCTCCTTCGGCGAGAGCACAGATCGAGCTATGATGGATGTACATGATGGGAGGCAAATTTCTATTGAGAGGGCGCTTAGAGCAAGACAATCCGAAGTCCGGTGTGTAATGAAGATCATGTCCTACAATTGTGGATTGGCAAAATTTCAAAAGAAATCGTCGTAGGATTATATTTCGGGATCGGCTCCGTATTTAATACCGTTCAAGAGATTTTAGGTGCAGGGTCGCGTGGTCAAAGTTGATTGGAAGGTTGGTTGCCTGGATGGATTTTTGAGACGTTTGATGTTAGAGGGAGGTCGGTGGGGCTGGTCGTGGGTTGGAATGAAAGAAAAATCAAACCACCGAATTTCCGGGGTATGGAGTCACTCCGGGGTTAAATTTTCGTGCGTTGGAGCTAGGTGAGGCATTTAAAATTTTTAATATCTATGGTCCTTATCAAGATCGGATCCCTTCTCGGGACTCACTCCCCGGGTAACACTCTACTCAAGGGGGACTCGATGATTTTGGGAGGGGATCTCAACTTTTCAGCCAGGCTCCGAGGTCTGGGTCCTCATGCTCATACCGATGCATTGGCCGGGTACTTCACACAAAAACTCGGTGGAGAATCATTTGCTCGATATTGATCCCTTAAAAATGAAGCCCACTTGAGGAACAATACATGTGGGCCGAAGAAAGAATAGCGAAGAGAATCGATCGTTTCCCCGGTGGCCGAGCATACTGTGACAAAGCCTTTTCGCATTAGACAAAGGCTGGTTGTGGGGGGTGCTTCCGATCATTTTCCTATCTTCCTTGATTTAAAGACGGCCTAGGCAACCTCCCGTACTCGTTAAAGTTTATCACACTGCCCGTGGATGATTCTTTAAAGCCCTTGTTCTTGCTAGGTGGAACTTTATAGGGGATGATAGTCCTCTTTTCCGCGGCCTTTCATTTTGCTGAGAATTTTAAGAGTATCAAGGAAGTCATGAAGACATGGTCGGCTACTAAGAGATTGAGGGAGGATTTGGATTTGAAACAGTGTAAGAGGAGCTTCGCTAATCTATGAGGGACTGGAGGTGGGTTTAAATCGATGCGTATAAAGATACCTCGTTTCTCTTGAAAAAGAAGGAATTCTTTCTTATGGATAAGGAAGAATCTTGGAGGTTGAAAAGTAGGCCACATGGTTGGCATGTGGGGATGATAATACAAAATTTTTTCATGCTTTCGTTCGTGGTCTAAGGCGCTAATACTATTTGGAGTTTAAGAGATGGCCAAGGCATTGAACATTCTACCTTTGAGGGTTAAAGCAAAGCCGTGAGTCGATCATTTTAAGGCTCTATTTAAGGCTCTGCCTCATGCTTCTCTTTGCGAGGTTATTAGAGTGGCTCAACTCTTCCGAGATTTGTGGAGGAGGGCCGATAACAGATCACCGATGGATGAGGTTTCTAAGAAGGAATTAAAGGAGGTTCTTCATAAGCCTTTCAAAAGACAAAAGTCCTCGGGGCCGATGGATGGCTTCCATTGAATTTTTTCGTTCTTTATGATGTGTTAGGGGGTCAGATCTCAATAAAGTAGTGGGAGGATATCAGAATTTGTGGAGGATTCGGCTTGTTTTAATTCCACTTTCATAGCCTTAATCCCGAAATGGATAACCCTCTTTCTCTCGGGCTTCATTTCCGTCCAATATCTCTCAACCGTATTTATAAAGTGGTAGCCAAGGTGGTTGCGAGAAGACTTAAAAGCATTCTGTCTACCCATATCTCTCCGGGGAACAATTTGGTTTTCCGGAGGGACGTCAAATACATGAAGCAATCGGTACTTCACCAAGAGGTTCTCCACAAAGATGAAGACCAAGAACCTCAAAGGACCGGTTGAAAATAGACCTCTCCAAAAGCTTATGACCGGTAAGCTTGTTATATATCCGTATTTGACTCACCTCGCTTTGGCATTGGTTTTATTGGGGAGCGGTGGATCATGAGTCGTATTACAACCTGGGTTTCTTTCTTTGTTTTGCTTAATGGGGCTGCATCTCCATTTTTTCATAATGAAAGGGGCCTCGCCATGGCTACCCTCTCTCCCCTTTTGTTTTTATTGGTTGCCGTAGGCTTCAAAGCAGAGTTTTCAAGGAGGCCAAGAGACAGGCTCCTTGAAGGGCATTCGTGTTGCTCCAAATTTTTTCATCACTCATCTTCTTTTTGTTGATGATGTTTTAATCTTTTGCTCCTGCTCCTGCTAGATGTCACATTTCGGGTGAGATTTTGGACTCGTTTAGCAAGGCCATTGGTATGGAAGTGAATGTTGTGAAGTCATCCATCACCTCTCATTTTCTCGAGGGAGGAGGAGAGGTGTGAGTTTGAAAGGATTTTTCCTTATAACTCGTTGGGTTGGATGATGGGTCGACTTATTTGGGGTTCCACTTTGCAACCCAATGATTACAGGAAACATGACCGGAGTCAAGTTAGTCGGAAAAGATGAAAAGCGCTTAAGAGTGTGGTGTCATAAATGGCCGTCTAGAGTCGGGCGCTCGACTCTTGTTGGTCCGTATTGAGGTCGTTCTCATGGTCATCATCTTTCGATTCCAAAGGGTATTTTGGAGGCGCCCGGAGGATTTGTTTTAGATTCCTGGGAGTGGGGCGGGGGACTCAGACCCCTTGCTCCGTGAGAAAATTGGCAAATTTCAAAGGGTCATGGATGGGGACCGAAAAACATTTTTCTCTTTGCACGTGCTCTGCAAAGAAAGGTGGGTGGAGGCTCA
The DNA here is from genome assembly GCA_034641835.2 of Pinus albicaulis. NCBI lineage: Eukaryota > Viridiplantae > Streptophyta > Pinopsida > Pinales > Pinaceae > Pinus > Pinus albicaulis. Next base: position 729,925,686 of record CM076573.1, on the reverse strand, counting down.
CACGTTGACAGCCTTTGGACTCAGTGATTACACAGAAATATATTGTTCTTTTTCTATTGTTGATTGGATAAGGAATCCAAGGAAGACCTTCAAGGGTGGATCGTTGATTTGGAAGGCTCTAGTCAATTCTTTTCACATTCTCGAAACAAGTCCGGCTTGGGATGGGGAGAAAAGAAGTCAAGCTGGTGAGGATCCTTGGATGGGAAGTGAACTTCAAAGATTCACTTCCCAGACAAACTAAGGAGGCCTTGGCGCAGGGGGACTACTTTTCTAGCTCAACTTGCTGATCCGGTTCGGAGAAGGTTGGGCATTCCGCCTTGATATTGACCTCTTCTTTGGACCGGAGATTATCAAGGAGAGGGCTCCTCGTCGATTATATCGCGTACGAAACAGTACATATTTTGCTCCAGGAGAGGGAGGATATGATTGTATGGGGATTTTGATCCGTTTGCAGACCTATTCTCTCGGGCCGGCTATAAAACCATGTTGGGGTCACGTCTTTGGTGAAGAGCGTTGGTGGTGGAAGAAACTTTTGGAAACTAAATTGTCCTCCCAAGACTCGCATTTTTATGTGGTGTGTCCTTGAAAAACAAAGTCCCCACCGGGGACGTTCGTAAATACGATGTTTTCGTGGCTCTGGCCGGTGTCGTTTTGTGTAATTGATGAGGAATCTTAAACCACCTTTTCTCAACTCGTCCCTTCATTAAAGGGGTGGTTGGAATGTTCGGTGTTGGCTGTCTCCATTGCGTATGGGAGGGCGAATCGTGTCATGTGCTTGGGATGCTCGTGGTATTCCCATGCCGAGTAGAATCTAAAGCTCGTTCGTCCTCGTGATCCGGGGTTGTTGGTTGGCACGTAACCGCTACTATTTGAGGGGATGACAAGACTTCCGTGGTCATTGGTGCCATGAATATAGGCCCCAGACTCGCTCTTCCTATCCAACCGTTCCGCCAATCGTAGTGGGAGGTCCCGCTCGTTGGACATTGATAGGAGAATACCATGGGGCTTTTCAGTGAGCAATGCGCAAAATGTTTATGGTGGTGGGGCTCTACTGTGATCTTTCTCGAAGCACATTGGTTTGAGATTCTGTTTGGGGCTTGGGGAAGGAACTAATAACAAGGCCGAATTGTTGAGCCTTAAGATCCTTCGATGTTCATTGTGGAGAAAGGTTGCGTAATGTTAAATTTTTTATGGGGACTCCTCGAATGTGATTAATCGATAAAAGGATTTCAAAGAAATAAGGCAGTGCACCACGACAACATTTACTTTCGCTTTCTATTAAAGGAGACTTTCCTTCACTTGAATCTTTCTCCGTCAACATATTTATCGAGAAAAATAATTACACAAGTATTCAGCTTCTAAGAGGGGGATCCAAGCAGACGTGGTTTCTCGAGGATCAGAACATCCGGATGGCGATATTCCCGAATATTTACATCTATCCTTATTTGATCGAGAGGCTATTACGTTTTGTTGACATGACAACAATTTGCCAACAGATGCATACTCTTGCCGCGTTGGGTCGAAACCGTATACTGTGCTTGTTTGTTATAAGGCTTTGGTCACCACTTCCGGTGATCGCTTTCCCGCATTTTTGTCGTTGAAAAATGCGAAATCTCTCCGGGTAATTTTTTCAGGTTTTCTCAATTGAAGGGCTACAACAGTAGGGTCAACACTTTTTTTAATTGATAAACAGAAGCTGGGTTCGCGTGCTTTATACAAATTTATGCATCTTATTTGTTGGATGCTTCAAAGGTCCGTTGAATGACTTTTCTAGACCCTTGTTGAGCAAGCTTTTGAAATTTTATTCTTTAGCAGATCTTCATTGACCGTTTTTATAGAGCAATGTTTTTGCTTTTTTGATCAAACGTGTTCTCCAAAGGGACTTATGTTCGCTTGCTTTTTTTTATTTTTATTTTATTTTTATTTATTTTTATTTTTATGAATGTACTTGTATAAGCCACTGTTTTGTATAGGCATGCTTACACTCGTATCAATTTTGTAAACAAACTCCGGGTTTGTCTCTTTGAACACACATCTATGTGTTTCTCAAATGTAATTTTTGTACTCACCGCAAAGTATCACAATTAGGCTTTTTTCGAGGAAAAAAGGCATCAATACATGATAGACATCAAAACATATACCTTAGAATAACATTGCCAAAATTAAAAAATTAAAAATTAACCAAATTATAACTGTATTATTAGACATGTTCATTTCGAAATAGGGCTTCCAACATTTTATATATATATATATTTCCCTTTCAATTAAAGTCATTAATTTTAAAAAATTGACATATGACCAAGTGTCATATGAAACTAGTTATGGTTTTTTTTTTCTTGTGATATTGAAAAAACCATGGTATTAGCCCATTGTATTGTAACAAAGCCTATTTATAGACATTTCATGGTGAAAAAAGTTACTAGTATGATGGCTTATGGCTACTCAAATTACAAATCCAGCTATGCCAAAGGATTGGAGTGGCCCACATGCAATCCAGGGTTAGGACTCAATAAAATTATTTAACTAAACTTTACATAAATCAATTAATAATGACGTTGTCTATTGAAGGCACAAATTCGCCTAGACTACAAATCAGGTAAAAAAAATGGCCTAGAGCACAAATTTCTTGCTAAATCAGGTAAAATAAAATAAAATAAATCAGAATGTTGGAGTGACTAAATTGTTTTTTTAGATGGTGGAAATGGATTCAACACCAAGAACACCAAGAACCCTTGGGGCACCTAAAATCCCGAAGTTTGACAATTATAACTCAAATTTTCAAAAAATTATGTCAGATTTTGTCATAATCTTGCAGGAATTTCCATTATTTTCAGAGCTAATTTGTGGGCTTTTTAGACTAAGCTAATTAATAATATTCATAGACATATTTATTTTGAAATAGGTATTCTAGAATTTTGTTTTTTAGATTAAAAAAATTACTTAATAATGTTAATAGACATATTTATTTTGGAATAGGTATTCTAGATTTTTGTTTTTTGGATTAAAAAAATTACTTAGAGAGATGAGATTTAATAATAATAAAAAAATGGATTCTTCATTGCCTTTACACATAAAGTGATAAGATTAAATTTGAACCTTAATCTTGGTAGCCAGTCGTTTTTTCGTTTATTATTTCAATTATTTTAACAATAACACATATTTTGTGATAAAAATAATTATTAATAAAAATAAATTAAAATTTTTAATCCTAAGTTTTTGTTTGAATTGTTCTTAATAATTTAATTAATAATATATTTTTCCAATTAAATATACTATTCTATATAATTTTTATTATCATTAGCCTATTTATGTTATGTTTATTGGTTTATTTTGTTTAATATCTTTTTGTTTTATTAATTAATTTATTATTTGTATTTATTTATTAGTTTATTGGTTTATTTAGTTTAATATTTTTTATTTTATTATTTTTATTCATTGATTAGTTTTTGTTAGTTATTGATTTTATTATTTTATTTGTTTGACTAGTTTAATAACTAATTAGATTTTGATAATGAATCGTTGAGATTGAAAAGTCCACCATAAAACTGTGGATAATCTGAAACCAAGAACTTTAAGACCAAACCAGCTATTGAATTACAACCCATGGCTAAAATAAAGGCTATTAATAAATTATTGTAACTTATATAACTAGATCTATACCAATAAAAGTAAATAAATAATTTTCATATATATTCCTATGAGCAAGATAAGAATACAATTTTCAAAGTCGCTAAAGCAGCAAACAAAGGCGGCAATAAATACAGCCCAAGCCCCTCCTTTCCATTGCTGTTTCTCACTTCCAGATCCGTGACAGGGTAATTCGAAACGACAACCTCAGCGACTATGGCGTCGGACATTCTGACACCGGAGATTCACGACCCGGCGGATCACCGTGAGCTGCAGAAGTTGGGGCCGGATTCGATGTCGAGATGTATACTGGACTCCCTCCCAGATCTGGACGAGACAGTGGGGGAATGCGTAAAGGTATCCCTGGAGGGCGCGGGAGGCCTGGGAATCGAACACTGGGTGGGCGAGGAGGCCCGCGATAGGCCCTTCCACAGCGCGGACAATTCCTCGTACCGGGCCCTGCTAGGCTTTGTCACGCGGAACCGTGAGAGGAGCTCCAATTCGCAGGACTTTCTTCACTACATAAACCCCTGGTACGAATGGGCCCTCGTCACAGCGGAATCTAAGCTCCTGGTCACATTGATGGCCAGGCCCGATTTTGCGGGCGCCAACAAGGAGAAGCTCGCGGGACAGATCAGGGAAACTGTACTAGCGATGGAGAAGCCGTGAGAATTCAAGTAGCAGAAGTAAGTACTGGTCACATGAATGCCGAATGGAGGCTCTCTGAAGTTCGTGAAAAGAGGCCTTGAAGGGTAGAATATTCTGATTTTGTTTGAATTGAGTGTATGAATTTTCAGATCTGGTCCTGTCACATCTGACCGATGATTTTAGGTTTTAGGAATAATGTTTCATATTCGTTGTTGATTGTTCGGTGTGATAAATTCAACAGTTTAATGTTGTTATTTTTATAATAAAACTGCCATTATTCTTCTGGTTCTATTTGGGCTAATTTGGGTACTTATTGAATTTAAATGCTATGTGATAATTTTGTTTAACTTGCATTGAAAGCGAGGCGATCGGCATCGTGGTTCGATCCCAGTATCTGGCAAAGCAATTTGATCTCGGCTTTAAGTTTTGTTCGATGTAGAATTAGCAAAAAGATTTCATTCCGCCATAGTTTCAATATGATTTGAACTTTTCTGGTTCTTGTTAAAGGTAGAATGTAATGGATAGGTGGGAACTTTGCACCAAATTTTGAGTGGTTTCTATTTTAAAATATATTTTGAGTGCTCCGGATCCAGTTTTCCCTCCTAGAATTCAATGGATGAATGTAAACTCTGGCACCAAAATTTGACTGGAGTCTATTTCTAAATGTGTTTTAAGAATTCCAGATCAAGCTCTCTTATGGCAGAATTCAGTGACTGAATGGAGACCCTGTCACCAAAAAATTGACTGGACTCTTTTTAAGAACTCCAGATCAAGTTTTTTTCTCATGATAGAATTCAGTGGATGGAAACTGTCACTAAAACTATAAAATTAGAGTAAACTTTATTTTTAAATGTGTTTTAAGAATTCCAGATCAAGTTTTTGCCAGTGGTGGTAGCATTCAGTGGAAGGAAACTTTGTCACCAAAATTTGGCTGGACTTATTTTTAAATGTGTTTTGAGCACTCTGGATGTCTTTTTTCCTCAAGGGGGAAATCACTTGATGAACTGATTTTGAATATTATTATTAAAAATATTTTTTCTTTAAATAGTGATTAAATGTACTTTTAAGGAACTTTTTGATGTTAAGATTGATGATTCAAATCTCATCTATCTAATCAATCCACCTGTTTAGCCTAAGAAATATTTTTTTAATATATATATTTTTTAAAAGAAAATTAAAATATTATTTTATTCTTATTAGAATGTTAAAACAAAAATGAAAATCCATTAATTTAAATTTTTTTCTTTTAACCTGTGTAGAATTCCCTTTCCAAACCAACACTGTGATGGTTTTCCTTTTCTTTTTAATCCACGGATTAAACACTTCCCAAGCTTTAATGATTATGTATTAAATAAGTTGGCTTTCATAGCAGTAAAATTATGACCTGGTCCTGTGTTATTTCTGGTTTGGGAATTTGTTTTAGCTTATGCAGAAATTCAATTTTCATATAAATATGTTGACTCTGAAGTGAAATTTTGTCCAATTTGTTAATATTAAAAAAAATAAAACCTACTGGATTCGTCAAATTTGAATTAGTTTCATAATACTATCATGTTTTTCCATAGAATTAGGACAGCATGATTTGAGGGAAAAAAATCTAAAATGAATGATTCTTCAAATCTGGTTGAATCTACTTTTGATCTGCAGATCTGAAAAAATACATAACAGAGTCATTAATAATAAACTCTTTATATAGCTTATACGTTTAATGCGAAATCATATTTCCATGCGGTATTAAACTCGTTCATATCGCCACAATTTACTGAGAATGCAGGAATCTTGATTGTGTCGCATAATTTCCTAGGGAGCAATAAATTTAGCCTTTAAGATTTTGAATGAAAACCATTTGGTTTGCATATGGGGTGTAGTTTTTGAGATTTTGAAATGAATATTGTTTGGTTTGTTTATGGGGTGTAGAGTAGATGGTGATAGGGTATTGTGTTAAAATATATTACGTTAAGACATTTCATGGTGTAAAAGTTATTAGTTTGAAATTTTGTGAATACAAATTTAGTTATGCTAAGAGTTGGTGTGGCTCAAATTGAGTATTATACACAAGAAATTTTAACCACTTAAATATCTTTAAGTCGCAGCTACTCAAACACAAATTAAATGTGCCAATAATCTCATAACTCACACTAACAAAACAATAAAAACAAAAATTAACTTAAAAAGAAAATTAGGATGTCTCGAAATTTGTGAAATAGCAGAGTAACTGTAACTTTTTCTACAGAACAAGATTTTATATTATTGAGACAGTGCAAACCTGCAACATCTGTAATTTATATTTACTGAGACAATGCAAACCTGCAACATCTGTAATTTGTTGGACAACTCTTGATGACATGAGTTTATGTTCAACTCAAAATTTTCCAATAGAACTATCAAAATGCATGCTATTATTGGCGAAAAGCAATAGCCAAGAAGATCTTTAATTTTTATCCTTGCTATTAACGGGGTTCTTTTTGGTCTCTGCTTTTGGCCCAAAGTTTCACAACGGTATAATGATGTTAGGTATCGTTGTTTGATCTCAGAGGTGTAGATCTGTAGGTTTATATGGAATTTAGTTTTTATTAAGCGTTTAAAGTTTATTTCAGAGGTGTAGATGTGTAGGTTTATATAGAATTTAGTTTTTATTAAGGGTTTAAAGTTTATGGGAAGGATTGAGGATATGAGTGATTTTTGAGAAAATAAAGGAAAAAACTTAGTTTTAGATTTAAAGTTTATGAGAAGAGGTTGAGGATATGAGTGATTTTGGGAAAAAATAAATTATCTTAAAAAACTTCTAGAATCAATCAAGTTTCACATAATTTTAATAACAATATTTTATATATAGATGGGTTTTCGTATCATTCTTCCATTCACATTAAAATGAATAAAAAACTCGAATAAACCGACTCTACTTTTAGTCAATTATATTATGCTTCGAAAATGTAACATCATCTCATGAATAGGGAAAAACAATCTTCTTTTGATAGCTCCATATTCACCTTCAAGGCAGCTAGTATGGAAGAGATGTTGTAATGTCGGTCAAATTACATAAAAATAAATACAAGATAAAATGTAAAAAATCTCTATCCTAGTATGGAAAAGATATAATTTTTAATATTTTGACCCCATCAAATTACATAAAAACAAAATAAAATTAAAATTTAATTAAAAAATAAAATTAAAACACTAATTATTTTATTTATTAATAAGACATTTTCACTTAGTATAATTACATAAAAATATAATAATAAAACAACAAATAATAATAATAAAATAATTTTTTTTTTAAATAAAATAAAATAGTCAATTTATGCTTATGGAACATTTTGACCCATGGTTTTCACAACCCATGGTTTTTTCTCATCGTATTCTTTTTTAATATAGCCTATAAATTAAAAATATAAAATTATCTAGTTAAAACAAAATAATTAGTATTTTAAATAAAATAGTCAATTTACCGTTATGTAAACATTTTGACTCATTGTTTTCACAACCCATGGTTTTTTTCCCATGGTGTTCTTTTGTAATGTAACCTATTTAAAGGCATAAAATTCTAATGAATTCTGCACACATAAAACTAGCCAATTTTCAATTTGTTGTACCAAATTTGAATATTTTTGTGAGAGTTATCTATAAACAAAAAAAATAAAAAATCACAGAGCAATTTATGGATTGGGACCTTGAGTTGTCAATCTCACATGTGGCTATTAGGAAAGGTAAGCCTTCCCTTGCAAAACACCATACAAAATTTAAAAAAAAAAGGAAATTTTGATATAGTTTTCATTATAATTTCTCAATGTAAGAGAATAAATTATGAAAAGTGAATTCATATTTTCTCCGTTTTTTTTTTCTAAAAATATATTTTAAATTTCATTCGAGTGTATTTATTTTTTATGTGTTTTGTAGGCAAAGATTTAAAAAAAAGGGAATCTTTTCAAGATTTTGTTTATCTATCTATGTCTTTTGTTTATCTTACTTTTGTATAATTATTGTTGTCCGTAGGTAAAGTTTTTTAAAAAAGAGAAAATTTGATAAAACATTTTTCATTATAATTTCTTAATTTAAAAATAATAAATAAATGAAGAGTTATTTTCTTGTATCCCCTCTCAATCATTTTTATTTATGTATTTATAGTCTTTATGTCTAGAAAATAGCTTTGTTTTTGTATGAGAGTTTATTATATGCAATGTGTTTTAAAAAATAGGAAATATTGTTTCAATGATTTTTGATTTGTGTATCTATATCTCCTTATGTCCGAAAATTTAGTTTTAATTTTCTATAATTATTGTGAATATATGTTTCATAGGCAAATCTTTGAGTCTATTGTGTGCCAATTTGAGATTTAATCATTTTATGGGAGAGCTTTATTTTAATTTTTTTAGAGTCAAAAAAACACCCATTATATTAAAAACATAAAAGGTACATAAAGCCTATTTCAATAGTCCACATGTTTCAATAGTCCACAGATGTGTCTTTGCCATATTTTTCTATGTTCCTTTTCATAAACAAACAGTCAGCAACTACTTTCCCTATGTTTCATAGCATTGCACTATACATAAAATAAGTACTATCAAAAGTGCAGTCATTGGATTGATTGCATAACTGTGAAAAAACCTAAATCTAGATTCCTACTGCAACAAATCTGAATTACTTCTATTATTTTTCATAATTATTTCATTACATTGAAATACCGAAGTAATTACTGAAGCAATCTACACAAATAATACTGCAGAATGAATCTAAGTGTTGAAACAAATTGAACAAAATACAATGAAAAAATCCACATTTGACACAATTATTTTTGGACTAAGTCCTCGGAAAAACCCAACTTGGGAAAGTCGGTGCAACAAATATGAGGGTTTTATATTATTAAGAAGCAGAATCTTGAGTAAAACTAGGGTCCCAATATCTGGCTCACCCTTTAGAGAAATATAGACAACTGATGAAAATGTGAGGTATACCTCACTCTGCAAATCCACGGCTGATCTGAACAACGCTGGTGAAGCCACTCTTTGCCTCTGTGTGATGCCTACATTGGAACTGCGTAAGTCTGTGTGGGAAAGCTTTGGAACTGCGTCACCTCTGCTCAACAACTGATCTGGGATGATCTGAAACTGGGTTTTGGCCCTCCTGGCTCAGAAACTCCAGCTTCCAGCTAGCTTCAGACTAAATCAAAGAGACACTGCGTCACTTCTGCGTGAGTTCCTTCAGGAACTGCGTCACCCCTCCAGGTGACTATGTTATCTCTCTTTGCGTCATTGTTGCCTCTCTTTGAAATTTACTCCTGGTCCTCTTGACCAGTTACTGCATCTGCCCCTCCCTGGATCTGATCACTGAATCAAAATCACTTAGCAAAACTTGCCCTAGTGATTCGATTCTGACCAAAAGCTGTGTCTCCTCACACAAACTCGAAAATGCCAAATGCTCAATGTGCTCAATATGTTTTTCCATAGGCCCCTCACCCTCCTTCTTATCTTCTTCCATTGGCCCTTCAACGGCCAAGATTAAAACATAATCAAAGGCTAAGATTAACTTGGAGGTGATCCATGACTTTATCTAGAAGATTTACACTTAGTTTAATTAATACCCTTTAATTAATTAGTTTCCCTAAGTTTAGACTTAGGAAAACATTAAAAAATTATTAATTAATTTAATTAAACCATTTCTAAGTGGAATTTTCAAAACCATTTCTGGGTATTATGGAATACATGTGTCTTAGCCTATATACAAAGTTACAAGGCTAGAGCAAATCCGATGCTACCATAAATCAACAATAACATCCAGCTATTACTTATCACATATCAACATATCTATGAACAAAAAAAAAACTAAATCTGAAGCAAATTTACTATGATCATGGCCCCTTTGCAAGCATGCCATCCTTGTTTTCACGGAGTCAGAACTTCAAATACATTTACCAACACACCTCTAGAAACATGTGATACATAGATGACACCCAAAGGGACACCGAGACCATTCTTTGAGAGCCTGTCTGCCCTAAAAAAAATTTCACGATAGACATGAAGCAGCTTCAGCCATCCGAGACAAGACATGAGGTTCTGAATATGACGAAGCCATCCATCCAAGCTAGGTGGACAGAAAGCCAAAACCCGATTAACACCATCTATAACTGACTTCGCATCTTTGGAAACATGTATGTATTTAATCTGCAAGTTGTGCGCCAGCCACAAGAAACTCCGAAGAGCCATTAATTCGGCCTTTGTATTTGATCCAGGCCCCCCATGCCAGTGTAATTCATATCTTTCACCCTTATCAATCTTGATCCATCCCCCCACCCCGCACAAACCACCTTGTTGTGGCCCATCAAAGAAAGTTGCAGGAAGCTCAATTGGGCGAGGACGCAAATAGATCGAAAGATCCTTTGCATGCCTATGTTGAGTGATAGCCACCAGGGTCCATCCTCGAATTTCTCAGTATAAATGCCCCAGATCCACCGGACAGTCTTCAAAAGTGGCTTTATTGCGCGCAATCCAAACTTCCCATATAAAGAAAAAAGGAAGAGTCTTAAAATGATTGGGAGCCACTTTCCAGTCATTAAAAATAGCCAAAATGGACACAGGCCTCCAGGCTGAAGCAATAAGATGAGTTGAAAACAGTAACCACAGTCTCATGATAAAAGGGCACGAAAGAAAAATGTGCTCTACAGATTCAGGCGCTTTCCTACAAAAAATGAAAAAACCAGGCCCTTTGAAATCTCTTTTCAAGAGATTGTCCCAGGTCAGTATTCGGTTTCACCACACAAGCCAACCGAACATCAAGATCTTAAGAGGGAATTTTAACTTCCAAAAATTCGCAAAGTAAGACACCTCCTCGTCTGCACCCTCTTTCATTATGATGCCCCTGTATGCATCCGTCACCGCAATAGCGTCATCCTTCTTATGCCCATCCCAAACCACCCGATCACCCTCCCGATTGTAACATAAACCACTTTCTTTGAGTTCTGATAAATATTCAGACCAATTGAGTGCATCCTCCCCTTCAAGCCCCAATACTACCGCTGATTTTCAAATCAAGACACCTTGCTGCCAACTGAAAATTACCTGTGACATAAAAAATATACCTTTTGAACCAGTTTATGCCTGATATGATCGTTCAGCTCCATGCCATGACCCGCTTCGAAGACCTTGTTAGTACCCAAAATAATGTCCAAACCATTTCTAAATTGCCGCTTGAGCCTCTCCGCCAAAACGTCCACCACTTTCAGCAAACTCCTCCATATGGCTGAGCCTCCTTTAGGCTGGGAGAAGGTGTTCCTTGCAATCTGGGCCAATATGTTGCCATCTATATACTTAATTTTTATAATCTCATGCCATACCCCGACTCCATTGACCGCCCTCCAAAGTGATTTCATAAGGAGAGCTTGCATGAAGGTTCTAATTTCTAACAGCCCCCAACCACCCACGACCTTCGGTTTGCAAATGTCCTCCATTTTGGCCAGATGGAACTTTTTGTTCTTTGTTGCCCCATACCAAATGAACTATGAAACCACCCTCCTGATAAGATGAACTGTACTATACGGTAGAAAAAACAAATGTGCCCAATAAACTGTAAGTTGTTGAAGCACAACTTGAATGAGAATGAATCTCCCTCCTAAAGACAATCATCTATGGGACCATCTATTTATCCTCTTTTTGAGTTTCTCAACCAACCACGCCCAATCTGCTACTCTGTAACTGCAAGGATTTAGTCTAAAACCCAAATAGGACAGTCCCTCCTTCATATACTTCACCGAGACCCCAAAGAGATCAACAATAAAAAGTATGTCCTCCATCTTCCCTGTGTCATGGAATAAGAAAGACTTCCTCGCATTACTCTTCAACCTCGTGGCAACCCCAAAATAGTGGAAAATAGCATGGAAATATATTCATTGGAACCTGCACAGTCTTCTGAACACTAGAAGGTCATCTATAAATAGAGAATGTGTAATAGAGAACCCTGGTAGAAAAAGCCATACCTTAAAAAAACCCAGAGAAATTTTCCTTTTTCAAGATGAGACTAAGACAATCCATAACGAGAATGAATATATGGGGAGAGAGAGAACATCCCTGACGTAACCCCCTTTCTGTAGAAAAATACTCTGTTGGTTTTCCATTAACAATTACTGCATATTCGACAGATGTTATGCACGCCATTATCCATCGAATGCCGGAGAGCGACATACCAATCTTCAGGAGAATGAGCCTTATGAAAGACCAATCCACTGAATCATATGCCTTGCAAATTTCCACATTCATTATGAGGGTCTTCAACTTCCTAGAGTGGATTGAGTGGAGAACCGCCTGAGCCGTTGCGACAACATCGTGAATTGAGCATCCCTGTAAAAATCCATATTGCTCAGCAGAAATAAACTTTGAGAGAGTTCCCTTTAACCACTGTGCTATAATCTTTGATGTAATTTTTACATGACATTAAATAGGGAAATAGGACGAAAATCTCGAAGGTCTTGGGGTTGGAGGAATTTGGAATCAACTCCAAGAATGTGGAGTTCAGGTCCCCCAACATATATCCCAATCGTCTGGAATGTTCCACCGTATTTAATAAATCGTCCCCCAATTGTTCGAAGAAATGAATGAAGAACTTAGCAGGTAAACCATCCGGCCTTGGAATTTTGTCCACTGCAAAATATTTCAAAGTAATTAGGACCTCTTCCTTTGTTATTGCCTTATTCAAGTTCTCATTTGTTGTTGGTTCAAACATTTGATGCATGTGCTGCAAGACCCATTGTTGGCTAGCTAAATCGATCTCCTGTTCTACCTTGTAAAATTTGGAGAAATGTAGGAATGCTTCTCTTTGAATATCATGAGTGGAAGAGGCCATTCCACCGTCACCCACTTCGATATGCCACATAAAATTTTTGTTTTTCTGCCCATTGGCCACCTGATGGAAATACTTAGTATTATGATCCCCTTCCTTCAACCATTGTGCTTGGCTTTTCAAGTTCCACGTAACCTCCTGTATTTTTAAAATCTCCAGTTTCCTATTTTCCATCTAGTCCAAAACCTTGTAGATATACTGACTTGGGGGCACACCTTCATTGACTCATATAAATTTTCAATTCATTCTAATATAGGCCATAATTCCAACTTGAGCTCCCTCTTCTTCTTCCACTCCCAATTTTTTGTTACTTTCTTTAACATTCTTAGCCTAGAGGACATGTCGATTCCTACCCTACCGGTCTCGTGCCTTCCCCCTCCTTTCCAAAATTCATTTACCAGATGCATGTAGCTTTGATATTGCAACCATATTCGATTGAATTTGAATGGAATCCCCATATACCTTGCTTCCTAGTGCCATGTTAGGGTAATTTCCATATGATCAGATAGAGAAGAGGAAATGTTGTTTGATCTCAAATTGCAAAACATTTCACACCCACTCTCGTGCACCATAAATCTATCCAGCCTCTTCCCTATGAAATCCTCCCCCGCCCTCCTGTTTTTCCATGTCAAAGATACAGGATGCGGAATAATGTCAACTAAGTGGTTATCCACCATCATTGAAGAAATCTTTTCAGCCATAAGGTCCAATTGCACCTTCTTTCCCCAAATCTCCTCTGCGGAGAGAGAGGCATTAAAATCCCCCATGAGGATCAGATTAGTAATAATAAGGATGGATGACATTCTCATGCACTCCCAGAAATCATATCGTTGATGGAAAGGAGCATATAAGTTAATCAAATGTACAGGTTCGACACAGCCCCGAAATATTCCAGATAAAATGATGCCCCCCAAAAAACTATATGCCTGTAACCTACCACCTCCGAATCCCACATGGAAATCATGCCACCCGCCCTCCCGACAACTTTAATGACAAAAATCTACCATCCTGGTCAAATGCAGAGAAGAGTGTTCAGAGTTTTATTACAGGAACATAATTATTCTTGAAATACAACAATACTAGGATGAGATTCATCAAGTAGATTCCTCAGTCGCATGTGTTTTGAGGGCTCACCCAACCATCTCATGTTCAGGGAAATAATGGAGGTCATTTGATACCCCCTGCTGGATTACATGCTCTAAGATCCTGAGTGGTATATGCAGGAGAAATAGGAACATCAGTAAGACCATCTAGCTCATCAAGGAAAAGAGCCCTTGAATTACCCCGACCCGTCCCCCTAAAATGTCGACTCCCATTTCTAGACTTCTTCCTGACAGTGATGTTAAGAGCAGATGCTGGCGAAATGGATACAGGACTATTAGGCTTAAGCTTATCATGTACAGAAAGGGCATCGATATCCATCATGGGGCTATTAATAAAGAATTCCATGTCACTCCCCATGGAATTCCTAGGAGAGTCGGGTCTGATAATCCTATCCCCCCCAGGTTCGGGTTCATTTGAATGAATAGGGGAAGCCCATTCTAACGGAGGCATTGACAGGGAAACATGTATCACAGGCCCGGAAGAGACTCCATTTACTGAATCTGGTGGACACCCCTCCCCAAAAATTTTCTTCTCTATTACTTGCTCCATCCCAGATAGAAGTTTCCTTGTCATCCTTCAAAAAGGAATCATTGACACATACCCCTTCCTTCACAACACAAACTTCATCCTTACCCACTTCCCCTATCTTGTGCATCTCAACCGACCTTTTCATAGAGGAAAACCAATATTCATGATGGGGAGAGGGTGAAGACGACTTACCAAAATTCAGTTGTTTTGTCTATGATGATGACCCCCCCGACAAGCCTTTTTGCCCCGTGTTATGCCCCGCAGTCAGAACACGACCACAACCCCTCGGGGAGCGACTTAGCAAGTGACCAATTTTATGGCAGAGCAAACATCGGAAAGGGAGTCCCCAAAAATCCACCCTCTAACGGTGTGTTCTTTCTTCCCACCGAAGATGAATGTCATCAGGAAACTTCCCAGAGAGATTTACTTCAACCGAAATCCAAGCAACCCTTTTGTCACGAGCTCCAACTATACTCGGTTCAATGTGCTTAGTGTGCCCAATGGAATTGCCAATAGTAGTAAGTTCTTTCAGTGTCCAGAATTTGAGTGGCAGCCCAGGTAATTTTACCCAGACAATATTATTTCTTGGCGTCTCAACGACAGGATTAAAGTCGAGAAACCACAGAAGGAGCTGCATGGAACTTTGACCCCTAACCCATGTCCATTTCAGAATTTTTCCATAGTCTTCCTCATGAAGGAAGTGGATGGAATACCATGTGTTCATGAGAAACCTAACCTTTGGCATGTATCCAAGCAGAGGACACCAACTCACCCTGATCCAATCCACCATATCCACTTCTTTCATCTCAGTAAAAAACCATCTACCCACTAAAGCCTACTTCTGGAAGCCAGAAACACTTATAGGTCTGTATTGAGAACTGAACCATCTTAATGTCCTCAGCCATAGCGAATACCTTCTTAGCTGCAACACCTCTTTTGTTCTTCCTTACCCTCACTACAACTTCGTCAACCTTATTTGCATTACAGGCTGAAAATACCTAATTTCGTTTTGATCATGTCCACGTCACCACAACCTGCCTCTCAAAATTTCCTTAGAGCCACCTGTTTTACCTGCCTTTCGCTCAGCTACTAGCATGGCAAAAATCATCGCCTCATGGAATGATGTATCAAATTCAAATATGTCCACCACCCTACCCATCCTTGGGATCAAAAGCCTGAAAACACTAATTTATGGTTCTGCCACCCTTAAATGTCCCCCCAATCCCCAACGTTCATAAAATGTCGAAGAATGACTAAAAAAGGAAGGGGACAACACTTTTTTCAGATTGTCCAAAATCAGAAATAAAGGAAAGCCACCACCTCTTTAAGGAAATCACCTAAATAAACAAAGACCGTATGCACAATCACCTAGAAATGGAAAACCGAGATCCACCCACCTCCACTACACGATCCAACAATGATCCCAAGCAACCCAAATAGTCATTTGCATTAAAGATGCCAGGTAGGAGAAATAAAGGAAGAATGTAGGCCTCGATATGCGTGCAGATTTTGTGAGAGGAAGATCGAGAATGTCCCATTCCCAGATAATGCCTGGACAATGCACCCACCCCCCACCAGAAATCCAGGGTGGCGGCTAGAAATCAGCCGGAATGTACAGAGTTCTCCGCTCAGCTTACAGACATCTTAGTTCACTAATGGTTGCTCCCCCACCCCGAAAGTTGCTAGGACCCTATCACTGTGAATGCATAATTTCCAGATTTCTTCTCGATTGTTCAATATGACAACAACATACACAATAGTATCTCGGGCAGCTCCACCATCTAAAACAACATTGACAACCAAAACCTTTGCATGGTCAGGAGATGATAAATGAATCAACCCACCTCCTCCAGAGCAATGCCAATCTTGATTGACTAGGTGAATGAGAAGAGTCCGAGTCATTTGAGGATACCACCGAAACCGTCCTACCTCCTCTGTTTTTCATGGGTCCAATAACTCGAAGCTTCCAAATGCGTTTTGACAATGGGAAATAAAATTACGATTGCCGCCACCCCCAGGATCCAAATCTAGATGATGATCAATTGGTGCTCTGACACCATTCTACGTTCCACCCAGTTATCCCAGCACTCCCTAGCAGAAACCAAAACTTAAAAACCAGGTTTATCTTTTCTCTTAACCTCCAACACACAACAAGTAAATTTATGTTCATACTTGCCATTGTTTTCCATCAGTGCTAAGAGGGATTTCGTTGCTCTCTCCTTCAACAGGTACCCGAGAGCAAAAGGCAAAGGAATTATATATACACCTCTCTCAGAAAAGTCTCCCAAGAGGAGAAAAGAAGACGACGATGGCATTGGAAAGACGAGTGGACATTGTAACAGGTGCCTCCAGGGGGATTGGTAGGGAAATTACCTCCATAGACACAAAAGATTCATGAAGTGATTCAAGGATTAGAAAATTGAGTTGTGGATCTAACATACTATTATTGATAAAGGTAATTCTTCCCTTGAAGAACACCAAATTAAGTTATTATTGGTAAAGGTAAGCCTTCCCCTTGCAAAACACCAAATTAGGCTTTATTTTTGTATTGAGTGTCTTATAGGCAAAGTTTAAAAAAAAAATTAGGGAAATTTTTTATAACTTTTTTCATTATAATTTCTTAATTTAAAATAAAAACAAAAACAAAAGTTATTTTCTCTTCTTCTTTTTTCATCTTTTTAAATTATATTTAAAATATTTTGTGAATGGTTTGTGCAAATAAAAGAAAATTCTCAGACCAAAAATACCTCTATCTATTGTCGTCCTCCTACATGAGATTTTTTATGAAAGTGTATTAACTTCTTCCTTTAAATTTTTTGTGAATAGTTGGGATTTTTTTTTTGTATCTCTTATAAGCAAAGTTTAAAAAAAAATAGGAATCTCATTTTAATAATTTTGATTCATGTATTTATATTCCTCATGTATGAATATTTATGCTTTATTTTTTTTTGTATAATAATGTATTATGTAATCATCGTAACTCCATCAAGATCTCTTGGGGTGCAAACCTTTCGTCAAGTTGAATCGTTTAACCTCTTTTTTGAGTGCAAAATTTGAGGAAAGGTTTTCACCTTGAGATATTTGATCCCTATAGATGCTTAATAGATCCAGAGTTTAGATTCAGAGTTCGGATCATGAATCTCTTGTTAAATAGATTTCCATTTTTATTCACATAAATAGTCAGAAAACTTATAAACAATTAAACAAATTGTTTTAAAAGTGACCTATTTAATGCAAAAATAAAATATTTTAGGTTTATGAAGTGTGAATTTAAGATTCGATGGACATTAAATTCTACATAAATATTTAATTTAAATTATTATATTTATTAGTTTAAAAATGTCATATTTTTAAGTTTACAAAAAATATGTGTTATAATGTGTAAATTTTTAAAAATAGACATTTTTAATATGGTAAAACCTTAGTGTTACTATTCCCTAGTATTTTTTTTGTGCTGCCGAAGACCTAGCCTGCACAACCGCCTCGACCTCTGCTCCAGCTGCTCAATCCTGGCCGCATGGCCCCTTAGGAGGACATCCCGGAGGTAGTCGCTCCTCCCAATCATGCTTCTGCATTCTCGACGCTGATCAACTCATTGAATCCTCCTCAACCAAGACCAAAAATTTCCAAGTTTGTTAAAAAATTAAATGGGATACAGGAAGTCGCATTGCCTCTTGCGATCCCTCAAATGGCCGCTCTCTCCCTTGCAAAGAAAGGACTCATTGGACAATTCACAAGTCTTTGGTCCTCACCGAAGATAGTTCAGAAATGGGTGGAACACAACTAGATGAGAAAGATCAATGGAAAAATATCTTTCAGATTATGTGGTAGGGGCTTTTACACCTTCCACTTTGAGACAAAGGAAGGCAAAGACCTGATCTTCAGGAACGGGCCATAATCATGGATACCATAGGGCTCTATCTAAAAAAATGGGCACTAGACCCGGAGCTCGACATTCCCAATGATGTCTCAGTTTGGGTCCGTCTTCCACATCTTCCTCTTTATTGCTGGGGGGGATGATTATGTAACAGTGATTGGGAACACTGTCAGAAAGTTTATTGAGAGAAGTGAGCCAAAGGACAATATGCAAGCTGGCGCAAGAATCTGCGTAGAGGTAGACCTGGGGAAAAGACTTCAGGAGGTGATCAAGATAAAGGTGGAAAACTAGACGCATATCCAGTAGCTGGACTATGAATAACTTCCCTTCAAGTGTAAGGTATGCCACGAATATGGTAATTTCGCTAATAGATGCAAAAAAATAATTGAGATTGAAAATACTAACCCTGAAACACAATGGGAAGTTATAAAAAAGAAGAAGTCCGAGCCAAATCCTAGAAACACTGGTGTTTCATATGCCCATCCATCCTCCCATTATGCTATCCCCAACATTCAACCTCATCTGTAACCCTCTCCAAACCCCCTACAATCCCCTCATCCCCCTCTTACCTCTTACAACCCCTTCTCCTCCTTGGCCTCTTTAGAAGAAGATCCTCCTTAGCCTCTTTAGAAGAAGATCCTCCTTAGCCTTCCATCCCTTATTCCCCTCCTGATTCCCTTCTACAAACCTCCCCCTCCAATTCATGTCCTCCTTCCTCTTCAGCTGAGCCTTCATCAACGCGAATTATCAACATAAATGCAGCTAAGGAGTTGGGTACGGTTTTTGAAACCCTTAAAAAAAAAGGCCTTGGCAGAAAATTGGCCAAACACCATCGAGATGAAGCAACTCAGAAATACATTTCTCTCGGAACGCAACACCCAATAGAAACCTTCATTAGAGGACTTATAAGAAAGTATATCAATCAACATAAAGCAGGAGCGAAGATAGGGTCTCAACCTGCATTCCTGAAATAATGAAAGCTTTCAATTGGAACTGTAGGGGATTAAGGAACTCCTCTAAAAACAATGCCCTAAGAGATCTTTTCAAACAAGAAAATCCTGACATATTTCTTCTCCAAGAAACCAAGAAAGGAGAAAAATACATGGGGAATATCATAAACAAAATTAGAATTATATGGGCACCATGGTGGAATCCAGAGGTGCTTCGGGAGGAATAGCCACTATTTGGAATCAGAATACATGGAAGTAGATGAAAATTGTAAAGGCTAATGATTGGATCAAAGTCAAATTACAAAACATGCATGAAGATGTTGTGATAACAATGTACAATATTTATGGTCCAAATCATTACAGAGACAAAGACGTTTGTTGGAACACTTTAAAAACTGATATTGAAAGTTAGGACAACATCGATGTCATTATTAGTGGGGATTTGAATTTGGTTCTACATGCGAATGAAAAAAGAGGGGGTACTTTCAACCCTGATCCTTCAAGAGAACAATTGGAAGCAATCATACAAGAACATGAACCGGTGCAAATTATCCCAAAAAATTGAAGTTTCACATGGAGAAATCGAACAATTATGTCTGGAAATATTATGGAAAGGATTGATAGTTTTCTAGTTGTTGTTCCTCTCATCTCTTACTTCTCTATTGCAACCTCCACCATACTGCCATGTTCGGCCTCAGACCATTATCATGTCACCCTTGTCTTTGGTGAATAATCCTCCCTCGGGCCAGAGACATAATTAAAGTTATTTGGCAACATCATGTCGAGGGTTCTCCAATGCACATCTGGGAGACGAAGCTGAAGCATGCGCGCACTGCCCTCAAAGGATGGGCAAAATATCACTACAGAGAACCAAACATAATCAAACAAGACACCAAGAGAAGGCTAGAAGCAATCCGTGCAACAACATTTTACGAGATAAATAAATAAACATGATAAAAAGAAAAAAGACTTTACTAGACCTTAACACCGGCACCAAATAGAAAAAGAAAGAAGGAAAAAGTGGGGGCTCATGATGTCAGGTAAGAGCAGGCTTAAGTAAAGGCAATCCTGCATGCAATCTCATGCACCTTGCACGCTCCATGATTGTTCTGTTAATCCTTTCTGACACACCATTTTCTTGTGGTGTTCTTGGAACTGTCTTCTCTCTAAGAATTCCATGCTCTGAACAGTACCTATCAAACTCTTTGCTGCAATATTCACCTCCATTGTCTGATCTGAGACACTTCAACTTATTTCCTGTCTCAATCTCAACCAAAACTTTCCATTTCTTGAAAGTATCAAATACATCAGATTTATTCTGAATACAATAAATCCATGTTTTTCTAGTTGCATCATCAATAAAAGTAACATAATGACGAGAGCCACCGAGAGATGATACCTGAGCAAGTCCCCATACATCTGTATGCACAAGCTCCAATTTTTCGCTCTTATTTTCTTTCCCAACTCTGAGAAATATGACTCTCTTCTGTTTTCCATAAATGCAATTCTCACAGAAATCCAAATCAACATTCTTCAAACTTGGCAGCAAATTTCTTGAGTGAAGAATTTTCATCCCCTTCTCACTCATGTGTCTGAGCCTATGATGCCATAATGCTGCATCTGCTCCTTTGGAAGTTAAAGCATTAACAGAGTTAGAAATACCATTGCATAAATACAATGTACCAACCTTTTCACCTTTTGTTATTACCAGCGCTGCTTTGGTGACCTTCCAAGTTTTATCTGTGAAATTTGTCACACAACCTTCACCGCCTAACTGCCCTGTTGAAATCAGATTTTTCTTCAGATCTGGAACATGCCTTACCTCCTTTAGTAGCCATTGGTTTCCATTCTGTTGTTTTACAAGAACTTTACCCATTCCAACAATTTTACAGGGTTTATCATCACCCAAACGAACTTGTCCCAAAATCTCCTTGAACATAGTCATGAAAATATTTCTTATCAGGTGTGGCATGGAATGAAGCCCCTGAATCTACAACCCAAGAATCAGTAACATTTTCGAAAGAAAGAATCAAAGCATCTTGTAACACATCACCTGTCACATTTGCTTCATGATTGTTTTCTTGCTATGTGTCTCCTTCTTTTCCCTTCCGAGATCTACAGTCTTTCTTTACAAATTGTCACTTTCTTAGAAAGTACTATTTTACTATCCCCCAATCCCCAGGCTTAAGATCTAACAAAAGTAGGTCAACCATGGAAGTTGAAACCCTCTTGAGATCCTCCTTGAAATGAGATAATGATGTGTTTTCCATTAACTGGTGGTTTATCCATTTGTTCACTCTTTAACTGCCCAAAAATCATCAAAACTCCATAACATTGGAAAAAACAGAGTACAGGAAGTTTGGTAGCAAACTTTAGTAGCAAATGCCAAAATCACCCTTTTGCATATAATTCTGACTATTCCAAGGTCTTCTATGAGGTTTATGAGTTAAATACATGCCTTGAGCCCTCATATTTATGAAATTTTAACTGGAGTTTTCCTCCATTGAAAGCTACAACAATTTCGTAGAAAATTTCTTCCTTCAATCCTGAGAGTTGCTACGAAAGTGCCTAGTTTCTAAGATTTTGCATTTTAATTATTCTTTCGTCGCCAAAACACTTATAAAATCCTATATAAGGTTGTATATTACCATTAGCCATAGTATAAGAAAAAAATGATGGTCTTACCATATTCATGGAGCATTATCAGTAACAGTAATGAATTTGAGGCCCCTCTTCAAAAGTTCAGCTTGAATCATTTCCATGTGTGTGTGTGTGAATATTTGACTTGATCCTGCAACCTTCTCATGTCTGCTTGAAACCATACATTTCTCTTGCATAGATGCTTCATCATTCTATGTATAGACAATGTCCTCTTTAACATATTTCCTGATTTATCTACAACTTCATTGTAAAATTCCAGTTTCTTTGATATGTCTTTCTTCAATTCCTCAAAAACAAATTTTGATTCTATTACCTCATTCCAAGCATCTCTCAACTATTATTGCAACATATCCACTTCACCTTTCTCTTGAACAGGCTCCTTAACTTTCCTCTTTTTAATGGATTCTACTTTTGTTGGAGGCAATTTTGGTATCTCTCCTTCTGATGGGAGCTTCTCCTTTAATGGTTGCTCAGAAATATTTTCTTTTAGTTGTTGTGATCTTGTGATAGGTTTTCTAGGCTTGAAAATAAAACTTGAATCTTCTTTATAAAAATCTAACTTCCTAACTCTTTTTTTTTTCCTCTTGTGTTTCCGCTTCCTTTACCTCAACAGGCTGCAAAATGGGGTTTTCTTCATTTTCCACGGCCTCCAAGATATCTAACAACTTACCTCTTCCTTCAGTTTGGCTTCTAGTAACCCTCGTACAAGATTTTACTTGGATGCTTGTAGAAGTTTTATCTGCCACCATAGGATTCTTCACATGCTCACTTCAAGTTCTATAGGCTCTGTTATATGCTCCATCTCTGCCTCATGATCAATTACAGGCTCTGCTTCAGATTTCCTGTCTTTCCTTCGAGTATCAGATTTGGATTTTTGTGTTTTCCTAGGAGTGACAACATCAACTTCATAGCCACTTAAAAACAAAAATGTGGGCCAGTCTCTTTTCAGTTTATTTAACTCTTCAACCACCAGTAACTTAATGAGAGCATGATGAAAAATTGATGCGTCACTGGTATCAAGTTTGGCCTGAACCTTGTTAGCCATTTTTCCGAAGCTTATAAACAAATAGAAAGGTATATCTAAGGTTTGTTTATGTGTGAGGTGCAACAAAAATTTGAAATGGTATTCACATACCATGTGGAATATACCCTCACAAGTGAAGTATTTTTAGATCACCATCAGAAACTTAGAAAAATACTCTTTAAGGCAAGTTCCAAGAATGCCTAAAGCCATATCAATGCCTTTGTGTTTTTCTTTTAGGAACTCATCACGATTCTATAATTTGAACTTCTACACCTTGAACCATAATTATCGTGACCTAGGGATGTTTGTGGCCCAAATTATGGTGTCAGGACACAGTGCAAAATTCAATATACCAACTTTATATCATGTTCCTATAAAGTTAATGGCAAAATCCTTTGAAATTTTCCCATGATACCCCTGCAATTTTTGACAAAACCGAAGACACCCTACACTGGAAAATGCTTGGGTGAATGTGGGGTCTTCTTCTAGCAACCTCATGTCCATGGGCTCATGCCTTATCATAGACCCTCCTTTATACTGCTTCCTTCGAGCTACCATGGCTCCAACATGCAATGAGCAACTTCCTGACACCTACAAAAGACTTTAGGGACTTCAAACTGACTTTTAACACTAATAGAGCTTACCCTGAGATAGCTAGACAAACCATAATAGAATAATATCGATGTTTAGAAATCAATATTAGCTCATAAGGAGGATATCAGAACGTGTTTGTGACAAAAAATATGTAAAAAAGGTGGAAAAGGAATGAGATAGAGCAACTATATGGTGCACACATTTTGCAAATGATGGATAAATACAACATGGAGCAATCATGACCCAATAAGTTCTGACCACCTTTGAAAATGCCCTTTTTTGATTTTATGTATCGTTTCCCTACTGTTAACAAAAAAACAGACTTTCGTAGCCAAATTTGTGTTTGGGAAGGTAAATTTTCTACGAAAGCGTCAGGAACTTCCGTAGCAAACTCTGACCTATTTTAACTAGAGTTGCTGCGAAAGTTAAAAAAAGTGTCAAATTCATAATTATGACTAGATAAGCTTCGAGGGAAATGAAAATTTGGATTTTCCCTTTATGATGACATGCACTATGACTCATAATGACCTTAAAAAATAACCTATATACTTTTATACATGTGATTCTTCTGAAAATAAAAATAAAATTTAAAAACCATAATTAACCTAACCATCTTGACTCAAAACAAATATAATGGTTATCTTGGATAACAGTGGCTCCAATGGGGATGTTGCACCCCTGTGATGCAGCAAAAAACCAGCAGCTCCAATGCCTTATTGAAAACTGAAAATTACAACTTTGATGATGTCCTCTCCAAGTCTTTATAACCATCTCCTCGGGCTCAAACTTGTTTAAAATATCGCTTACACTTGTAAATATGATAAAGAAAATTGGAATATATACAATGGTGTTTCTTTCAGCATACAAAGTTAAGAAGAATAGTGTTTGAGAAACCTTCCATTGACAGGTCCTCCTGGACACAACTTTCCATTCATTTCTTGTAGTAATAAAGTGTTGTTTCCATGATAAGCTGAGATCTTATATGGTCCTTTCGAGATTTTTTCAAATTTTCCATGTTTCCCTTTGTCTTCTATCTTAGCCTCCCACCTCAAAACCAAACTTTAATATTGAAATTTTCCTCTTTTGTCTTTCTATCAAATGTCTTTTTTACTCTATTTTGAGATTGTTGATAATGGGTGTACACTTCTTCTCTCTTTTCCTCAAAATAAATGAGATGATTAATCCTTCTTTGAACTGAATTTGTTTCTTCCTCCAATCCCTGCAATAATTTCATCACCGGAACTCCAAGAGAAGTAGGAAACACTACTTCAGTTCCATAGACCAAGTCATAAGGAGAAGTCCCTATGGATCTTTCAATACAAATTCTGTCAACCCATAAGTCAAATTTTAGCTTCAAGTGCGATGACCTTTTGTTTTCCTACAATTTTTTCTTGACAATCCTAACTATGCTCTTGTTTAATGACTTGGCCAAGTCATTACCTTGAGGGTATTAAGTTTTGGAGTGACGAAGGGTGATATTATACTGATTGAAAAAACTTACCAGCTTTTTAGACTTGAAAACCTGAGCATTGTCAGTGACGATCTTCATGGGACAACCAAACCTTGATAAAATAATATTTTCCATAAAATGTATAATAATTGAATTTGTAGCTTGCCTTGTAGGGACTGCTTCAATCCACTTTGTAAAATAATCAGTGGATGTTAAGATCCACCGATGTTGGCCTGAAGATGTAGGATGTATCTCGCCAATAAAATCTAATCCCCATTGCTGGAAAGGAGCTTATACAAATATGGGTTTCAAAGGTAATGGAAGCAATTTTATTTTTCCATCAAAGATTTAACATTCATGACAGGAAACAATCTTCTTGTAAACATATTTGAACATTGAAGGCCACTAAAAGCCTGCTCTAAGTATCTTATTTGTTGTTGCTTTCCAATAATGATGTCCCCCACAATGACCCTTATGAAACTCATCAATCACCTTCTCAGGTTCATCTTCCAGTAGGAATTTTAGGATTATCCCACCAGTATCTTTCCAATACAAATTCTTGTTCAAGATGCAGTACCTTAGATATTTCAACTTGAAAAATCTAGACTTGGAATTTTTTAGTTAAGGAGGAGCTCTATGATGCTGTAAAACAAAAATGACATCCTTATACCAATTTGATATAGTGAATTTTTCTTCTACAGGGATCAATTCTTCATCTTCCACCACATCTGAAATTTCTGCTATAAAATATATATCTAGACAGTCAAAATTTGATTGAGTCATCAACTTTGAAAGTCCTTGTCCTTTCACCAATTTTGTAGGCCTGATCTCAAAATCATATTCCAGCATAGTCAGAAATCCACTTACTCCTCTTCCCTTCTGGATCAACTTGCGTTAATATGTATTTTACTATAGCATTAGGAAAAAAAGACACAATATGCGAATGAACAACATAAACTCTGACATATTTGAGTGCCTTCACTAGAGCGTAGGCTTGCTTCTCCATAATGATGTACTTTAATTCAGAATTTCCAAGTGTCCTACTAAAAAAAAAATAGGTTCTTCATTACCTTTTTGTTTCCTCTGCAATAAAACTCTTGCAATTTTATGCTTAGAAGCAAAAGTAAAAACCATAAATTCTTTTGAAAAATTAGGATTTATGCGTACTAGAGCTTGAGTAAGAGCATTCTTGATCTCCTCAATATAATTTTTAGCCCCTATTGTCAATTTAATATCACAATCTTCCTAAGCATCTTGGTGATATGCTTCACAATTTTTGCAAAGTTAGGGATAAACCTTCTAACAAAATTCACCTTGCCTAAAAAGGATTGGATTTACTTTCTGTTTCTAGGCATATCTATCTTTTGAATAGAAGCAACCCTACTTGGGTCAATATTAATTCCTTTTTTTGATATTATATGACCCAAAAAATTTTGAGTTGTCAAAGCAAAGACACTTTTGGTGGCATTTAAAGAAATACCAAATTCTCTGAATTTTTTGAAGAATCTTTTCCAAGTGCTTGAGATGCTCTTCTTCCTTCTTTGAGAACTCAATGATATCATCCAAATAAAAAACCACAAATCTATCTTTTTCTTTTGCAAATGAAATTTCCATTGCCCTATGAAAAGTTCTCCTGCATTCATGAGTCCAAAAGGCATCTTTTCATACGTAAATGTTCCCCAAGTCATTGTAAAAGTTGTCTTCTCTTAGTCATCTGGATGTACTAATATCTAATTTTAGCTTGAGAAACCATCTAACATCAGAATCCTTTGTGACCCAATTTTTTTTTGCAGTATGTGGTCCATCTTAGGAAGATGATAGTTATCCTTAAGAGATGCCTTGTTTAAATTTATGAAATCAATTCATATTCTAATCTCCCCATTTTTCTTCCTTACACATACCAATTTAGCCAACCACCTGGAAAACCTCAATGGAACAATGATTTTTGCTTCAAACAACCTCTTAATTTCCTTTTCACTCAATGGCATAAGTAATGGATTCATCCTCAGTTTTTGTTTGAAGGGCTTTTCATTTTCTTTGATGGGTATTCATGTTGAATAATACAAGGATCATATCTCTTCAAATATCCATAACTCCATGCAAAAAAATCAATGTACCTCTTCATCAAATCAACATACCTTTGTTTTGCCTCTGAAAAAGGGATCTTGGACAATTTCACGAACTTGGGATTTTTTGTAGTGCCAATATTACAACTTTCAACCTCCTCATCATCAAATTTCATCTTAGGACTCTTAGCCACATAATTTTGATCAAAAAAAATTTCAATAGGAATCAAACCTTTAGGAATACAATTGTTTTTCAGTTGGATGACTTTTGAATTAGCTTTGGTTTTAGCGAACATGTTTTTCTGGTCAACTTGATTGTTTTCAAACTCTTCTTTCAATTCAAGAAAAGTTCTAACTTGTTGATCATTGTCAAATAATTTACAACTTGTTATGTTGTCCGAAATGGTGGGCCTATGTCTAAATTCAACTTCATATTTCTTGCTAGGATCAATAGGACTAGTAAATAAACTCACTGAGACAGCCAAGGAATCTGCAACAGTATTATGATCTCTAGACTTGATGGTGAAATTATGTTCTTCAAAAGTTTCAAGTATTTTAAGGATCAAAATTATATATGCCCTCATTCTTACATCCTTATCCTGATAGGTTCCATTTACTTATTTGATGAATAAATTAGAATCACTAAAGACTGAAATTATCTTAGCACCTAAGCTTTTCAAAACTTCTAAACCCAAAACTAGAGCTTCATATCCTGCCATGTTATTTGTGCAATCAAAATTCAATTTTTAAGAGAAAAATTACTCTCATCCATTGGGTTGATTATCCAAATACCTGCACCAGCTCCTTCACTTCTAGTAGCACCATCAAAATTCATGTGCCACCAACCCTCTTTATCAACCTCTTCAACTTGATGGTGTTATGTTTGCTGATTTTTTTCTATTTTCTGATTTTATTCTTCATTAGTGATTTCATTGAAAAGAATGGAGGATCATAACTCAGTTTCCACTGCATAGACTGGGAAATTTTGAGGTTTTTCTTTGTTGCTGACCATATATGCCATCCTAGACTCTCTATACAACCTCATTTTCTTGCCAAAAACCAGGATAGTGGCATAGGTCATGTCCATTTGCATAGTTCCCTTGATTTTGGCAGCCCAAGATCTAGATAATAGCGTGCTAAATTTTGGAGGAATTTCAGCTACAAATATGTCCATTAATACAGTCTTAGAAGGTACTTGAGTTAAACCAACAACCACATATTTCATTAGACCAATACATTGAGCCCTTTTGGAATCAAATGAAAACAAGTCTTTGTATGGTCTAGTTATGTCCAAACCCATTCTCTCCATGATGAAATTTGGCATTAAGTTATGGGATGCCCCTGAATCTAAGATAGCATTATGTAATTTCATGTCATGAATGTTTAGGCTCACATAGAAAGGTGGAACTTCCTCATTTTTCTCATCTTATACTCTTGGTTCTAAGAAAATGGTAGGATGATCTTCTTGCAAATTCAGAATTTCAGAGGGTCCAGGTTGAGTTTTAAGCATTTTGACAATTTGACTTCTGTATTCAGTGACTTTTATGATTTCACCAAAAGGGACAACAATTTTGATTTTTTAAATTTCATTTTCTAGATTGAAAGTTTGCTGTGCTTTTTCAATTTCTTTGCCAAGAGGGTTATCTTTCTTCTGTTCAATAGCCTTTGGACCATCCTTCTTAGGATGATTTTTATTGGCTACTATAGGAACATTTCTATTCCTAAGGTTGTATTATTTTTGCATCTAAAAAATAGCATGTTGATAACCTTTCAAGTAATCAGATTGTTTTCCAGTCTCATGATTTCTTATGCCATTGCTAGATTCATCATGCTCCTATTTTTTTAAGAACATCCCTGATTCACCTTCATCCAAATAGTGAATTATATGTTGAAATTAAACAATATGATGATCCTAGTGAAAATTAAGCACCTACACTAGGATGGAGCCTCGGGCTATTTTTAGGTGTAAGTCTATTTCTAGAACAAATGAGAAAATTCTATTTATAGATGGTGATAAAATTATATTTATAGATGATGTTCTATTTTTAGATGTATGTGTGAATTCTATTTATAGATCACATGTCTATTTATAGATGCATGTTCACTATTATTATCCCTTAATAATAGTTGGACAATAAATATTAATCTATTCTCATGGAGCACTTGAAATCAGTTAACTGAAGTGGTAAACCAATTATCTGAAGGAATTTCGAGTTCAAAGGTTGGTTGGTGGGACATTCAAGTGGACTTAGTTGTAATTGAGTGATTCGAAGTTGTAACGGAGTTGGATGAGTATTTATGTGAGTTGTAAAGTATTTTGACTCAGTTAAGTGAGTAAAACTCAGTTGTGCTTGTTGTAACTGAACATACACTTGTGAGAGATTAGTGAATTAATTATTTAATTAATTCATAATCAATGGTCTCACATGAAACTAAATATTTACTACTGTTAACTACATGCATGTCAGATCCAATGGAGACCCAGTTGAGAGATAGGTGAAAGGGACAATTTGACTATCAGTTGTGACATTAGTGGGTGCACTCATGCAACCACACACACATTGGAGATGCCAATGAGGATTGCGTAGTAAAGGCAAGTATTATCTCATTCATTCAGGGATTGTGATCAGCAAGGATTTCGCAATGGAGGCAGTAAATTGTCGCATGTATTTGCCAATTTTTGTATGAAAGTGTGAGATGATTGTATATTGTACTTAGAGCTCTTGTATTAGAGTTTTGTATGTGATTTTTTCATGATCCATGATATATACATAATATATGATAGTGTATTTTTTAGCTTTATGCTTTCCCGGTAAAAACATATGTGTTATGCGTGATTGATCTTTCTTCATGTGTTTGCAATTGGCGATCGTGTTTTAAATTTCTGCAAGAATTTTTGTAGAAGCGATTTTGTATTTAACAATGGCATATAATTGTTAGATTAGGAGAATCCAAGAAATACACAATTTTATTAAAAAAAATACATTATATCCTCTTGAATTTCTGGCTGTGTTTCTTCTTCATCCACTAAGTTTTGCTGAAAAGGAGGCCTAACTTGTTGATCAGGCTTATTTCTATTTTCTCTTGGTCTCTAATGAATTTGAGGTATTCTATAATGTGGATTTATAATTTGTGTTTCTTGTTGTGCAGCAGGAGGAGGATTGATTCCAATAGCTAGCCTATCCATAAGCCTTTCCATAGTTTTCATCATGGTGTTAAATTTCACATCCGAAGATGTAGAGGGTTACTTTTCCTTTATTAGTCTTCCTTTTCCAATCTTAGAAATTTTTGCTGCAACCATGTTAACCTCTGCCTTGAAAACATCATTTTGCATATCATCCAAAGTGGTAGATTCCCTCTCCCTCAGCAAAATGGAAAAATCATAATCAAAGGCTTCAACATAAAGCAATTGGGAGAACCCTGGGGGAGGTTTTATATGAGTAGGAATAGAATTATAAAACTTATTGAACCTCTTTGAAAAATATTGAAATGAATCATTACTAGCTTTCTTCAAATTATTATAGTCTTTCAAGGCTTGAACATGATTTACCTTACTTCCCCATTTTCTCAAGAAACTATCCTCCAATTGATCCCAATTCTGCAAACTTCCTAGGGTTAAGGCTTTGAACCTCATTCTCACTTCACCAATAAAAATTTGCACAAAAAAACTCATTTTAAAATCTTCATCATCTACCTTCTCTAGGTCTATAAAGTCATTGAATTGGTCAACATGATTCTCTGCATTGATTACCTCCTTGCCTTCAAAGGTCTTTATCCTAGTGGAATATCCTTGTGGAAGATCATGGAGTAGGGAAGGCATAACAAGAGGGGCATATCTAGCAAGGCCTGAAGGAGGAGGAGGAGGAGGAACTATAGCCATAATAGTAGTGACGGTACTCGCTGAAACTACAGTAGATGGAGTAGTTATAAAACTAGGAGAAGCAGTAGTGGAAGATGATGTGATGTTAGGAAATTGAGTGACATAAATTTTCAGCTCAGAAACAAAAGAACTCCAGTTAGGTAAAGGAACACCTACTGTTCTTCTCAACAAGAAATCAAAAGGATCAAGTTCTTTTAGTTTTTCTAAGGACTCATTCTTTAATGATAATTCTGATGTGACAATTTCCAAAAACCCTTCTTTGTCTTGTTTTGAAACGACATATGTAGTATTGAACTCCTAACCTTTGTAGATCTAAGACAATTTTTGTTAATTCATTATCTAATTTAGATCTAAAAAGTGCTTCTTCAAAATTTTCATCAAACTCTATGTATTGAAAACTTTAAACACCTCTAGAAGGTAAAGATGAAGCTCTTACAAGATATGGAATACCTGATTTTGATGAGTTACCAATACCTCTGATAATTTTCTCTGGATCATCAACTATCTATGGTGGATTAGGGTCTGGATTTCTCCTCATATGAATCCTCTTGGAATCCACCTTTAAGTTGAAGATGTCAATGGAGTCACAAAGTTAGAAACACAACCTTCAAATGGTTTGACCTCTTGATACCTTCAAGAGCTCAACTATTTTGACAAAAACCACCCACGATGATATAACTTTCAGACTCCTAGAAGACGCACCAAAATTTTATCACCAAGCTAGAACAAGTTGGGTTGTGTCAACCATCAACCTAACATGACTATTTTAAACCAAATTTAAACTAGAAATTAGCCCTTCCAGTTAGAGAAGGCTCTCTTAAGGAAAACAATGAAATATTCTAGATGAAATAAAATTTTCAGATGACTAACTTTGTTACTATTTTATGTGATTTTTTATTTTTTTTTTGCAGGTGAAAGAATGTGTTGACAAACACCATTGGGCATGGAGTCAGCTAATGAAATTAAATTACAAACAAACTGTGTTCATGGAAACTGAGGAAAATTGGCTTAAAAATAAACTCTTACAACAAAAACACAACAAATGAAGGAAGTTGGAGCATTTAACCATGAATTCCAAGTGATCATATTGCCATGAAACTTATAACCATATGTAAAACAAGGAGATAAAAAACACATATAAGCCAAGGAGAATCTCAGGTTTGAAGACAATCTGCTCCAAACTGTATATTAAATCATATTGAAAATTTACATAGTAGCTCTCATTTCACATTCATCAACATCTTCAAAGTGAAAAACTCCCTCATTTATAGAGTGAAGCCTCTTTACAATAGTCTTACCATATTCATGGAGCATTATAAGTAACAGTAATGAATTTGAGGCCCCTCTTCAAAAGTTCAGCTTGAATTATTTTCATTTGTGTTTGTAAATCTTTTACTTGAACTTGCAACCTTATCTTGTCTGCTTACCACCATCTATTTCTCTTGCATAGATGCTTCATCATTATGTGTAGAGGAAATTTCGTCTTTAACATATTTCTTGATTTATCTGCAACTTGATTGTAAAATTCCAACTGCTTTGATATGTCTTTCTTCAATTCCTCAAAAATAAATTTTGATTTTATTACCTCATTCCGAGCATCTCTCAACTGTTCTTGCAACATCTCCACTTCACCTTTCTCTTGAACAGGCTCCTTACCTTTCCTCTTTTTCACAAGTTTTACTTTTGCTGGAGGAAATTATGGTATCTCTTCTTCTGATGGAAGTTTCTCCTTTAATGGTCACTCATGCATCTTTTCTTTTAGCTGCTATGATCTTGTGATAGGTTTTCTAGGCTTGAAAATAAAACCTGAATCTTCTTGAGAAAAATACAACTTCTAGGATCTTTTGTTTTTCTTTTGAGTTTCTGCCTCCTTAATCTCAACAAACTGCACAATGGGGTTTTATTCAATTTCAATAGCTTCCAGGATATCTGAAAACTTACCTCTTCCTTTAGTCTGGCTTGTAGTGGCCCTCCTTGTATAAATTTTTACTTGGCTGCTTGTAGAAGTTTTATCTGCCACCACGAGCATCTTCACATGCTCAACTTTAAGTTCTATATGATCTGCTATATGCTCCATCTCTGCCTCATGATTAATTACAAACTCTACTTCAAATTTCTTGTCTTCCTTTTGAGTACTAGATTTGGATTTTGGTGTTTTCGTAGGAGTGACAACATCAACTTCATAGCCACTTAAAAACAAAAATGTGGGCCAATATATTTTCATTTTATTTAAATCTTCAACCACCAAAAACTTATGAGATCATGATGAAATTTTTTTTTGTCACTGGTATCAGGTTTGGCCTGAACCTTGTCAGCCATTTTTCCCAAGCTTCTAAAAAAATAGAAAGGTATATCTAAGTTATTTTTACCTGTGAAGTGAAACAACAATTTGAAATGGTATTGATATACCATGTGGAATCTACCCTTACAAGTGAAGTATTCCTGGATCACCATTAGAAACATAGAAAAATACTCTTTAAGACAAGTTATGTGAATTCCTGAAGCCATATCAATGCCTCTGTGTTCTTCTTTTAGGAACTCATCACAATTATGAAATTTTAACTTCTGCACCTTGAACAATAATTCTCTTGACCCGAGGATCTTTGTGGCTTGAGCGATGGTGTCAGGGGACACTGCGTTAGTACACCAACTTTAGATCATGTTCCTATAAAGTTAATGGAAAAATCCTTTGAAATTTTCCCATGATACCCCTACAATTCTTTACATAACCGAAGACACCCTACACCAGAAAATTCTTAGCTGAATGTGGGGTCTTCTTCCAGCAACCTCATGTCCATGGGCTCATGCCTTACCACAAAACCTCCTTTATATTGCTTCCTTCGAGCCGCCATGACTCCAACTCGCAATGAGGAGCTTCCTGACACCTGCAAAAGACGTTAGGGACTGCAAAATGACTTTTGACACTAACAAAGCTTACCCTGAGACAGCTAGACAGACCATAAGATAATAATACTGATGCTTAGACAACAATAGAATCTCATAAGGAGGAGATGAGAACATATTTGTGATAGAAAATCTGTAGAAAAGGTGAAGAAGGAACGAGATGAAGGAGAAGCTATATGGTGCATGCGTTTTGAAAATGATGGATAATGACAAAAAGGAGAAATCATGACCCAATAAGTTATGACCACCTCTGACCATACCCTTTTTTGAATTTATGTACTGTTTCCCTACCGTTAACAGAAAAACAGACTTTTGTAGTGAAATCTGTGTTGGGGAAGGAAAATTTGCTACGTAAGTGTCAGGAACTTCCGTAGAAAACCATGACCTATTTCAACTGGAGTTGCTGCAAAATTTAGAATAAGTGTCAAATTCATAATGATGACTAGATAAGCTTTGAGGGACATGAAATTTTAGATTTTCCCTTTATGATGGCAAAAAATGTGACTCATAATGACCTTATAAAATAACCTAAATACTTTTATTGAAGCGAACAAAGTTCCTTCTCAAGTTAAATACTCCAGAAAACTTGGAATACAAATATATCCATTGAGGATACAAATATTATATTAGAAAGTGTGATGAATAAGATATGAGATAGATGATTGAATGTTACAAATGAGTCATGCTTATATACCTACGCAGGTGCCTCTTCACGAAAGGTCATGTCTTATCAGACATGGCCTGTCAACCTAATTACTAATTAACTAATTAATCAATATTTACATTATTTATTCATTACATTGCCTTCCCCTCAAAAAGCTTTGTCCTCAAAGCTTGTCGATGAAAGGCCTCGATTTCTTTTCCTGCTACGAACAACTTCTCGTCTCGGGGCAGTTATCCTTGTCGATACAATTTGATATTATCCTCTAAGTGACAAAAAAAACTATCGCACTGAGAATGGATAGGACCATCCTAAATCAATCTTTTGTGGAATCTTACGATGACTGGAAAATTGTGATGATTCATTAGTATTCTTCAGAATATCAGCCTGTTTCTGTTTTGAATACACAGCTTGGTTGAGTTGTCTGCTCCCATGATTTGGATGTCGATAGGGAACTATTTTGGTTTGACCTCTTTGATTTTCGCCTGGCGAGGATATTATGGAAATGGTTACAGAATCTTCACGTAGAATGTTCCTCATTTGTTTGGCATCTAAATTTTTTTCTTATGCAACTTGCTTGTCATCTTCTTCAATTGAGAAATTTATTGGATCAATGTTCGATTTTTCTTCAACTTGAACTTCTATATTTGAAGATTTTGATGCTTCATTTTCGACAAGTTATTGCACCTTGTTTTCCAACGACTTCTTGTCTTTCTTCAACATCTTAATCTGCGTTAGTAATTTATCGTTGTGGTCCTTGAGGTGAGAAACTTATTCATTCTTGTTAGTTGTGATTTCATCAACTTCTCTTTGCAAATATTGTATTGCTTTTTTTTTCAAAAATTTCCCTTTTTTTTCTTCAAATTTTTAATTTTGGCCAAAGGCCTACTGGTGAAATTTCTTCAAATTTTTAATTCTGGCCAAAGGCCTACTAGTGAAATTTCTTCAAAGTTTCAATTTTGGCCAAAGGCCTACTGGTGAAAATGGAGAAACTCCAAGACTGGTAGCGAAACGCTTTGACGACAACAGTGTTGACGAATTTTTTATGGCCAAAGGCCTGGACTGAGGAGTGTGGCTCTGTGTAGCAATGAGCGGCCAAAAGATCGAACTGCTTCGATACCAAATGAAGTGAACAAAGTTCCTTCTCAAGTTAAATACTCTAGAAAACTTGGAATACAAAGATATCCATTAAGGATACAAATATTATATTAGAAAGTATGATGAATGAGATATGAGATAGATGATTGAATGTTACAAATGAGTCCTTCTTATATACCTACGCAGGTGCCTCTTCACAAAAGGTCATGTCTTATCAGACATGGCCTTTCAACCTAATTACTAATTAACTAATTAATCATTATTTACATTATTTTATTCATTACATTTATACATGTGATTATTCTGAAAATAAAAATAAAAAACTTTAAAACCCTATTAAACCCTAATTAACCTAACCATGTTGACTCAAAACAAACATAATGGTTATCTTGGATAAAAACAATATTTACAATGACATCATCCTGAAAACATGACAACCATACCATTTTCTGGAGCTTTATAACGCAGCTCGCTACGGTATTTACAATAAAAACCACGTATACTCATGCACATTTTCTTCAACCAAAAAATAACCATAATGTTCATGGAGCTTTATAAATCCAACTCGATACATTATTTACAATAATATACACATATTCACATATGCTCAACTAGAAAATAAAAGGATACGATGCTTGCATCCGCAACAAGGAAATCCAAAGGCTCACATCTCAACCCTAAAAAGTAGTACCAACATTCACCTCCTTCCTAGGAAGTCTATAATCCACTTCCAGAGAAAAACCTGCATGCAATCTCCAACACTACAATCCTGCGCCACTTGTCCTCTCAGTGAGCAGTTACTAGCTCATTGTTCGAGGGTACACTCCCAATGTGAATCTCATTCCATCTGGAAATTCTAATGACCAAAACAAATCCATCCATGACCTTCCCTTCTCTACTACATAGTCCCTCAGGAAATTTGGTCACCCCCTTCCATGCAGTAACTCACCTTCCAAGTTCCCCAACATCCCATATCTCGGGCGATCCATCCCTTAGAAAGGATTCCTCACATCGGAAGATACAAAAACAAAGGCATATACCTGCCTCAAAAACATCATACCAGTGATAACATTATCATGGAAATCAATGGACATTATTGGGTACTAGTGTCCCACAATGAATCTGCTCCTAAAATGTTTTACCAACATATTGTTGCATGTTTCAATTCCTTTTTTTTGTTGCTGCTAATTCTTGCAGACAATTTCAACCACCCAACTAGGCATTTCTATGCTTCCTGTACCAAGCATATAACTTCCATTATATTTAAAATAAATTTAAATAATTTCACATCATACCTCATTGGTAGTTCGTCAATAAGGTACAATTGAAATCCTATTTACTTCCCATCGCAAAAAGCAAACTAGTTGTTTGATCAAATTATCATGTATAAACATATCGCATCCAGTTAACTCAAAACGCAACCATCATAATCAAAATCATATATCACATGTAACCATCATAAACCAGAATCATAGATCACATGCATAATAGAAATGAAATAAAATATTGATACGTATCCTTATTCGGTCCTTACTTCTACCTTTATCCTATGTCCTTTCTGTACTCACACTGGATCTATTGCTATTCCTGAAAAACACCCAGTGCCTTCTCTTCAACCACACACACATACACATAGTGTACATCAAAACACTTACATCCACACACGACATACAACGCCATACAATGCATGCACTTACACCTGACATACAACGCATATGCCTACACCTGGCATACAACAAAACACATACACCTACACTCGGTGTACAACACCACACAATACATACACCTACACCCAGTGTACAACACAATGAATACACATGTCACAATAACATGACTACACAATGCACATGCACAACATCACACATACACAAATCAACATGTACAACATGCACACTATACCACATGTGCACAACGCAACATGTACAACATGCACACAATACCACATGTACAACATGTACATAGTACCACTTGTACATAGCACCACCTACACTATGTGTATCAACACCACATTTACACGGCACCACCCACACAACGCATACACAACACCACATGTACGCATTACTGCCTGCACAACGTGTACACAACACACATGCACCATTAGGGGAATTTTGAGGTCTAAAATGGGCCTCATAAGGAAATAATAAAATAATAGCTAAACAAATAAAGTAATATTTATGAATTTATAATTCACTTTTTGCATCAAATTCTATGTAACCATGGTTAAATTCAATTTAAAACTTGCACCAAAATAAAATTAATAAAAAAATTGTATTGATGTGACTATAAATAAGAATGATTTTTTCAAGAAAAAATCATTATCATTGAACAACTAATGCATTTGTTCTTTGTACTTAAATAACCTAAAATAAAATATAAATATAAATTCATAAATTATTAGTTATATAATATACTATTAATTAAACTTTATATTATTTAAATTATATAATAACATGCAATTAACATACTATATAAAAATAATATAATATAATATATGTAATATATTTTTTTATGTATGAAATTTATATTACATATTGAATTGATTTGATTTATAACATAAGAAGAAATAGAGATGACAAGACATGGGAAAAACGATGGAGGGCGAAAATGGAGCTCGGAACCCTAATCATGGCAGTGGGAGGTAAACCCTGGCTCTCTCGATTACGGTGCAGGCGATGGAAGGAGGTCTGTAGGGTCGAGACATTCGTCTCGGGTTGTCAGGGTACGGTGGACATTTGGGCACACCGCAGTAACCCATGACATGCATTAGAAAGGGAGCCAAGGAACGAGCGTTTAGGGTTAATGGATGGAAGACCCTGCAACTTACGCCACTAACTTCACTGCCATCCTGTGGAGAAAGAATGCACTCACGGGTTTGAAGGTGTTGCATCGTTGTCGGAAGAGGCTTTTAGCTACTAAAAGGAACAGAAACCATGGTTAAAGAATGGGACTCCGTAGACCTTGATCTCGAGCCTGAAGGTCTTCTTGTGGTATGTGGTTACAAAGTATCAGAGAAAAACCTCTAGAAGTATTAATTGATGATCGAGAGGAGATAGGACAAAGCCCAAAGGTTGGATGAAGTGCAGGGCATAGGGAATAGAATAGTGTTTTAGAGGAAAGCTTGCTCGGTACCTTCAACATATTTGGAAGGTAGATAGTAGATGTGATCTCTGAAGCATGCTTGCAAATCCGATGATGGTGGCAAACGAGATAGTGGTAGCTCATGTAAGTACTCCTACGCCCGGTGATCTTAAAAATCAGTTATTTTCAGGAGGATTAGATGACATTTTTGCTAGTTTTGGGATACAAGGAATGTGGGTTTGAAGGCTTTCCTGGAAGAAGCCCATAGTTAGCAAGAAATTGTGAGAGGAGTTTGTTTGGAATCCTCTTTTGCTTTCAAAAGTCCCTTTCAATGGAAAGAGACCCGGAAGTACGAGGATTTCCACCCATTACAGGGATTTGAGGTGGTGGGAACTTGGCAGGAGGTTGGAAAAGGTCTCTTTCAAACCCTATTTTCAGCAGAGGGCCAAAGATCGGGTCTGAAGGTGGGATCCTACCCACAAGACAAGTTGAGGAACAAGAGAGTTGTTTGAGTGTTCGCAGAGAAGAGGAGGTGCATTCAGGCTCTGGGGCCGTAAGTGGTCAAGAAGGAGGGAGAGCCCCTTGGGAGGATCCCCAATTTCAGGTGGAAGGGTGACCCGAGTCGCTCGATCCAGAAGGGCCAAATGATCTCGAAACCCCGCAGGGGTGTGAGGAAGGAGGAAGGAGCGGGGTTGCAGGAAGTAAGAGGAAGAAATTTAAGTTGATCAAGAAAAACGAAGAAATCACATGCTGTGTGCTTGGGATTGACATTCAAATAAACGAGGTAATGGAAGTTGTTGAAACAATCTTAGTAGGATGAGTCAAGGGGAGGAAATTCACGAAAAAATACATATCAAAATGGATCTCAAAAGCGTGGTCAGAGGCTCCGAAGAGACAGGTCAAAGTCCAAACCCTAGCTAGAAGGTGGTTTATGATTAAATTTTCAAAGAATGAATCATTAGAATGGGTACTGCGACGCAAATGGAATTTTTGGAAATGACCTATTCTATTTAGGAAATGAACACCGTTATTTAATGCACAATGGGAGAAAATTGAGGAAACCCCGATGTGGGTTAAACTTTTGGGACTGCCTGTCCCTTTCTAGATGGAATCAGATTTTAGATCAATTGGGAATACCCTTGGGTAGTTCCTAGAGGTGGATACGTCTTACCAACATACCATGGACAATAGTGCAGAAAGAATTTTGGTCAATCTAAACCCAAAAGAGGGACTAGTTAAGGAGATAAATCTAAAGTACAAGGACCTTTATTTTACTCATATGCTCGACTATAAACATATGCCCTTTTAATGCCACCGATGCCACAAATACAGTCATCTGGCTAAGGATTTTCCCTTAGGCCACCGAAGAAGAAGGAAGCAGAAGAGGGAGACCTGAATGCCAGCTAAGATTCAGGAAGAAGAGGAACTCAGATAAGTCGAAGGGGAGCTGATGGAAGGAATGGAAGGAGAAAGTGGACATCAGCCAGTAGACTCGCTCTCAAGATATGCAGATAGATTCAAGAAGTCCCCTTTCTCATAATCATCAGGTGGAGCAGCCCTTGATTCCCACTGGATCATTAGACACTGGTGGCCTCAAAACCTCAGCAGGAGGGGATGATCCTGGACCCCGTCCTCTCTCAAAGCTCCTCTTTTTTTACTTCTATTTCTTCTTTTTCAAAGCCTGGTCCCTTCAAGCCTGTTATAATGGAATCCATTAATATGAACTTTATTGCGAAGACCTTGTACAATATCATAACTTATATTTTTGAACTCCTCAATGATCCTCCTATCATCCCTAGCCCTGAGTCCCCCCCCTTGTTTTCCCCTCTAGAGAAACCTCCTTATAACATTAGGCATAGAGGCAAGAAGCTTATGCCTCATAATATGGTGGGTGGTCTCGGACCTCAGCCTCTCCCGGTCAGTCTGAGGAAGACCAGGGGTAGGAAATCAATTTTTTCCAAAGCCTAGGTAAGGGAAAAACTTGACATTGCTGACGAGAAAGAACTTTCTCTTTCTGGGGTGCTTAGAGTAGTACAGACACCCTCCCTGGTTTATCGATGTTCATTCTATCCTTCAATTGCAGGGGGTTTGCTAGTCAACCTAAAAAACTAGTACTCAGGGCCTTAGTGAAGTCCTATGAGCCTGATGTCCTTATGCTTCAAGAGACCTTGGGGGTAGGGGAGGAAATTTTTGGAGCTCTGTCCAAAATGTTCCTGGGTTGGTCCTTTCAAGCTTTGGACGCTTTAGGTAGGTCTGGGGATCTGGTGATGGGCATAAAGTCTGAAAGATTGAAGGAGATTAAATCTTGGGGAATGGACAATATCTTAGCAATGGATGTTTACTCCATCAAACTCTATCATCCCCTCTTGTTATTAAATTTCTATGGTCCATGCTTGGATAGGGTCTCCTTCTGGAATAAGTTGTTTGCAAAATCATGTCTGAAAGATCAAAACCTCATTTTTGGAGGGGATCTAAATTTTTCTCTGGGGCTCTCAGAAGCCTGGGGACCTTCTACTTGAGTGGACCCTCTCACAAAAATTTTTCTAAACAAGATAGATTCTTTGCATCTGGTGGGTGCCAACTTAATTAAGCCAAGACCCACCTCGAGGAACAAAACAGATGGAAAGGATAGGGTGGCAAAAAATCTAGATCGTTTTTTACTAAAAGAGGCGCTGGTAAACTGATCCTTGGCCTTCTGGCACTAGGTGGGGGATGGGGGCTTCTCAGACCATCTGTCTATTCTCCTGGAAATCATGGGACCCACAAGAAACCTGGAGCCGCTTTCAAGTTCATCTCTTCGTGGCTCAAGGATGAGTCTTTCAAACAATTTTTTAAAGACACCTGGATGAAGGGGGAGGAGGTTTGACCTAGAAGAAAGAGCATCCACTTCATGGATAAACTAAAACAGATGAAAAGGCCACTTTGGAGTGGAAAAAAACGAAAAAATCTAGGGAGGAGGAAACCCTTCGGTTGATCAATGAGGAACTAGATCATCTGGAAAATACAGAGGGTGCGGGCTATGAAACAAATGAAATGAGGGATAAAATTAAGATCCTAGAATCGACCCGAAAGAAAATTTAACTAGAAAATGAAGAAAGGTGGTGCCTAAAAAGTAGGGCAATCTGGCTGTCAGCAGGGGAAAAAAATACCAATTTCTTCCAGAATTATGAAAAAGGGTGCAAAAATATAAACACTATTTGGGGGATGCAAATGGAGGAAGGTAGAATTGAAAAATCCTTTGAGGAATTATCTAGTCTGGGATGCAACCACTTCATATCGCTATTTAAAGCCCCAGGAGAGCCCTCAATAGCAGAAGTGATTAGAGTGGCTCAGTTCTTCCCTATGTATATTGAAGAGGACAGAAACGATAGCATAATGGATCCAGTGAAAAAAGAGGAGGTGGATGGGATTCTTAAGTCAATGCAGAAGGACAAAAGCCCTGGACTAGATGGATGGACGGTGGAATTATTCCAACATTTC
This sequence comes from Pinus albicaulis, assembly GCA_034641835.2. Taxonomy (NCBI): domain Eukaryota; kingdom Viridiplantae; phylum Streptophyta; class Pinopsida; order Pinales; family Pinaceae; genus Pinus; species Pinus albicaulis. Next base: position 729,883,230 of record CM076573.1, on the reverse strand, counting down.
TTCGAATCTCTGGGGAAGGAATTGCTTGGGGTGGTAGAAGATTCAAGGGTCAATGGAACCATCCATCAACCCTTCAATTCCACCTTCCTTGATCTCGTCCCCAAAAATGAGAACCCCAAATCCTTTGAGGACTTCAAGCCTATCTCTCTTCGCACCTGCATCTACAAAATTATTGTAAAGGTGATAGCCAATCACATAAATCCTTTTCTCCCAAAAAAAATATCTAAGGAACAATTTGGGTTTTTGGATGGAAGGAAAATTCATGACGCAATAAGGGTGGCTAAGGAAACTCTACACAGTCTCAAGAGAAGCAAGAAGCAAGGAGCGATAGTGAAAATCTACCTATCTAAATCATATGACCGAATAAGTTGGATATACCTTTGGCTGCTCTTGGCCCATTTGGGGTTCATGAACGATTTCATAAATTGGGTGATGGGATGTATCACATCCACTAGTATTTCCATTCTTATCAATGGGGTTGCAACTCCTTTTTTTCACGTTCAGAGGGGTCTTCGTCAGGGTTGCCCTTTATCACCCCTCCTTTTCCTCCTTGCAACAGAAGGCCTAAGTCAGATGATCCATGATGCAAAAAGGAGAGGAGAATTGAAAGGAATTGAAGTGGCAGTCAACCTATCCATCACTCATTTGTTATTTGTAGATGATATCCTTTTGTTCAGCAATGGAAGCAGTGAAGACATCAGACGAATCAAATCAGCACTAGATCTTTTTCTCAAGGCAACGTGGCTGAGCATCAATAGTAAAAAATCCTCTATAACCATGGAAGGGTTTTCAAGGGCGGAAGCAGAAATAATTTATGAGGTGCTCCCCTTTCAAGTTAAATATTTTAATGACAGGTTTAAGTACCTGGGGTTCTATTTAAATCCATACTCCTATAGAACTCAAAATTGGCATTGGCTAGTGGCAAAAATCGAGTCTAGAGTTAAGCACTGGAGCTTCAAATGGTTTTCAAGGGCAGGAAGGCTTGTGCTGATCAGAGAAGTTGCACTGGAAATCCCAATGTATTGGGCTGCATTAAATTGGGTCCCGAAATGTATACTCTTAAAAATAAGGAAGATATGTAGCAACTTCTTGTGGGCAGGATCGAAGGTCGAACCTGTTCTTCCATGGGTGGCATGGGAGAAAGTGGTGAGACTAAAGCCTTAGGGAGGATGGGGAATAAAGGAGATCTCGTCTTTTGCCCCATATTTTGCGGAAAAGCTGGGATGGAGACTAATCACCCTGGAAAATTTATGGACATCAGTGGTTAAGAGAAAATACATTGACCCTATGTCAACTGGGGACTGGTTGCGCTTACTTGATAAAAAGGTGAAAAACGCGTCGATAGTTTGGAAAGCCACTATGGCCTCTATCAAGATCATTGAACAAGGTTTTGCCTTGGCATGTAGGAAATGGAAAACAAGTCATACTTGGGCAGGACCCTTGGGTAGGATGCAATGGGGGTTTTTCCCTCTCCAAAGATTTGATTGAACATCTTGCTAGCTGAGGGACCTGCTTTCTGAGTCATATTGATCAATTAGTCCAGTCAACTATTTGGGGACAAGCATGGAAGTTAGGGGAGGACCTTCAGCTTGAAGAAAGGTGGAGGGAAGAATGGAAATGATATATAAGTGAGTTTCAAAGAACAAATGTCTACATTCAAGAGAGGTCAGATGCTTTGAGATGGGTACATTCCCCCACAGGCCAATATGCTCCAAAATTTGGATATAAGTGGATAATGGCTCAGAAGGGGTGGGCTGAGCCAAAGTGGTGGTATAAGCCAATGTGGGAACTCAAGTTCCCAGCAAAATCGAGGCTCTCCTTCTGGTGTATTCTAAAGAACAAAGTACCTTCCTGGGATAATATGTAGAAAAGAAGCAATATTGGCCCGAGTTGGTGTCCTCTGTGCAAAAATAATGAGGAATCCGTTCAACACCTTTTTCTATCCTACCCCTTTAACATTTGTTTATGGGCATAAATTTTAGGCTTCTAAACCTATCCCAGCAATGGGAAGGTCCCTCCATCCCAAAGGCTTGGCACAAGTGGTGGAATGAAGCCCCTAATGACCGAGTGAGAAATGTTCCACTAATTATCTCATGGGGAACTTGGATTGCTAGGAACTGGCTTATCTTTAGGGACTCCATGATTCCTGTAGCTATTCTTGTATCATAAGGGGCTTCCATTTAAGAAAATATTCCTATCCCCAAGGAATCCCAGCTGATCAAAGTCATTGAGGAAGAAATCAGGGGAGACATTCCATGGGCTTACTTTGATGGGGATTCAGACCCTCTGAAGAGGTGTGGGGTAGGGCTCACTGTCCATTTCCCTTCAGGAAAGACCTTAAAAGCCTTCATGGGGTTAGGACTTGGAAAAAACAACTTTACTAAGCTCTAATAACTTAAACTGCTTCTGTGCTGGCTTACTCAACTTGGGTTGAGAGCATCCCGGATATTTGGAGACTCCATGATTATAATCATTTGGTTTAATGGAATTCAAAGATTCCAAAACTATATTCTACTTCCATTATTAGAAGAGGTTCTGAACTTGAAAGCTCAATTTAATCAAATCTTTGCTTGTCATATTTATAGGGAACGAAATATGGACGTGGACCTCCTATCTAAGGAGGGCGTACAACAAGCTATGGGGTCTTGGATAACCAAATAATACGAATGAGATTTGATCTGGGTCTTGGATCAGCCTCCACTTGCTCTCTAAATGATAAATCTGTCAGTTTTTTGTTTTTCTTAGTTATTCAAACTCTTGCTTTATTGTAATTCAGACTTCGTTTATACTGCACATCTCTACTTTGTCTTTGTTTTGGATTTTTTTCCTCGTATGAGGAGATCCAGGAGATAAAAATGGACTCTTTCAGTTTTCAAAACTCTATACATCTTCAGATGTTTTTTTTTGTGAAAAATCAGAAAAAGGCCTGGTTTTGACTCCTGTTTAGGGTTGTTTTTCCCCTTCATGGGAAGCCCGAGGGTCAACACAGGTGTTGTATCTTTAAAATATTGTTAATGCTAGCAAAGACAATGGCACTGCTTTCCTTATAGTTGCAAACTTTATGTTCTTTCATCTCTGGCTGAGGGGAAAACATACAGTTTCTCGGAATGCCAATGAGCATATACTATGTAACTTTTTATGATCATAATAGAAAGTTTGATTTTTCTTTTTCGGAAAAAACATAAGAAGAAATAATACATAAAATAAAAAGGAATATAATATATATTATATAATATTTAGATTAGTTTTCATATATTATATATACCAATATATAATATTGATATAATCATAATGAAATGAATTGAGTTGTATTTAAAATTAAAGAAAAAAAGTATTGAAATCAATTTAATTTATATTTATAAGTATAATTTAAGATTTATATACATTAAAATTTAGATTTTTTTTGCCCCAAACTATGTTGACCCTAATATACCTTTTTTCAACATACAAAAATAACATATTTTTTTCAAAACTAAAATGCATTTTTTCTTTAATTTTAATTTGATTGTACTTTTATTCATATTATAATATTATTATTATTTATAGATTTGATTGATCCTAAAATTACAAGGTTACATTTCTATTTATTTTTATTTCATATGTATAATATACATGTATAGATATTAACTTATAATTAATTTGAAATTGTAATATTAAATAAAATGAGATGAATATATAATTTAAAATTAAATATATGAAAATATACAAACATATATTTATTGAAAAATGTGTAAATACATGGTGATGAAAAAATATGCATTGTTTCTTTCAAGAAATATGAAATGAAAATAATATATTTTTATTCAAAAAGTGTGAAATGACATTTATCATGAGTACTTTACTTTGACTTTAAAACTACTTAGAGCACTACAATGGTTAACCATGAGTTTTTATCCACCATTGAGAATGTGACAAGTAAGTACTTTTAACTCAAGCAATTCCACCTCAACCATTAGCGATGATGTCATCCCCTAAAATGTGTTTGGTTTTCATGAAGTGAATTTTGATTATACATTTTCCTTAGGAGGCCCATTTTTTACCTCAAAATTCCCCTAATTCATTTATGCATGCCATGTGTGAAGATACGTTGAAATCATAGTCTTAGTTGAATGGTATCATCAATGATACTGATACCAAACACAAAGTGGAAAGTCATTATGTAATATCCCAAAATAGGGAAAATCTACAACAATAAGAATATCTTTAAGATATTCTAAAGTTGGAGCTACAACAATACATGAGCACAAATAATTATTGCAGCAAATTATCTCATAAAATTTCTCTTAGACACCCTTTTATCAGATTATGAGCATATCAGCAAAGTATGCCTTTATACACTATCTCCTCGCGGGGAAAAGCAGCAAAATAGACCCTAAAAACGTTATTCCCAAGTAACTGCGTGATAAAAAGGGGGAACAACGGTTTGATACCTTAGAATATAGATTAAGGACCTTACATACAAAAGGGGATCAGAAAGAAATCCCTTTTGATATGTTAAACAGGTCTCCCGGCCTTACAATGGCTTAGAAACACCCAAATCCCATGACTTTGATTATGCAGAAAAGACTGAAACATGTACATCGTTATTTCTTGAGGGTTTCTACAAAATTACAATAGAAAAACATATATCTAGAGATTGATGGCACACTATGCTAATAAAACAGAGATTTGGCCTCCTTATTGCATTATAGAGATAACCCGACAAGGGTTTCTTGAGACACATGTACAAAAAGAGAAGATATGATTTATTCAGCTCAGAAATAATGAGGTCTCACTACAACATTACATGAACATAGCTGAATAATGTACAAGAGGGACAAGAATCCCTTTTCCTAGCTTTCCGGGAGAAGGGTTGGCCCTTTCCCTAGGAAACTAGCTCAGAAACAAGTCCTAAAACCTTGCTGCAACAACTCTCCAGAAAATGGCATTGTTCCTGCAAGGGAATACACTGCAGGAGAGCAGAGGTGCTTTGGCCAAGTGCCAAGATATGAAATGAGCTTAGAATTCTCCTTTTCTGATCTCTCAAGAGCAGGAAGGCACACTCTACTGAGAAACAGACCCGAGAGTGGAATGATCAATCTTCCACTGCAACACCCTGCAACACGGCATTACACTGCTACAGTAATAATGCTGTGACTGAAGATTTTTGCTTGGCCTCAAGCATGGATGTGGAAAAAATCAGTACAATACTCTCCCAAGAGGCCTCTCAAGGGAAGAGGTGGGATTACCACTCGGGAACAACCTGTGCTAAACAGCAAGAGGAAGCCAAAAGTATAAGAAAAAAAAAATATATATATCATAACATGAATAAAAAAGGCTTCCACCCTCTCCATATATATCAAGTGAACCTCTTCTCATTGGGTCCCATCCAGATTTGCCTCCAAGCTCATGCAAGTTGTCCTCCACCAAATCTGTGTTGTTCATCAAGGAGATACAATGTATCTAGGCAGCATGTGTTGACTTGGTTAAAGATGACTGAATCAACATGATATCTTCCCTATTCACATGTAAATGTGCTCCTTCCAGCTGCTTATTCTTCCTCTTTTCACATGAGTAATGTTATTCTTCCTGTCAATGGGCCTCCCTACCCATTTATTCATTTATCTAAAGATAAAACCAACTATAATATTCCATTTAGATGAGGTCTAAATTTTGGGAATATTACAGTCCTCCCCCTCCAAAATGTTGCTTTTCTTCAATAAAATTCAAAGGTAGAGCAAAATTTCTCCCTCCCTCTTCTTGTGGCCTCCTCATCAATAGATCCCCACCATAGCTCAGCAAAAAATCTGTCCTCCAATGATTCCTCCCAAGTGTGTAAAACATGATAAACTGGAAGGTGCAAGTGGAAATATCCTTGTGTCCAATGGCCTCCTAAAGGTAGGAGTGATGACCCACATGGGAAATATTATTCCCAATGAGTGATTCCATCACCCATGCTATTATCGAAATGAAATGAACCATTCTAGGTAGCTCATCAAAACAATCATCAACCCCTTGTTTGTGCAATGTAGTGGGGCTGCATGGAGAGATTAGTTTTCCTTCCTTCACATGTTTTTCTCTCCATTTATGATAAGTGTGGGGCTGTTTATGTCTTTGGGCTGAAAAAATATGGCCTCTAAGAATGGCCCAAGCTACCGCACCAAATAATTCAGCCATGAAGTGCCTCCTCCAAGCACTCAAGTTCTTCAAATGGCTCACTCCATATGAAGAAAAGAGTTGTGATGTGGCAATCATGGTTTGCCCATTGTCCTCTTGAAACGTACAACATGAATAGTAGGGAGAATCATACTCCCAATGGGCATATCCATCTCATATCCCACGCTCCAAACAAAGCTTCCCATGAACATATAAATATCAACAATACATGGAAGCAAAAACAAATGAAAACAAGTTGTCACATGACAACCGGAAAGTGGATCATAGTTCCACACATGGAACCAGCGTAGTGCATCCTTTGTCTGCATCAAATCAAACAATAACAAGTGCTTTTCCAGCCACTTGTTTTCTGCCACAATCATTTTACAAGATAGCAACATGAAAGTACAAAGTGGTGTCAATGGTGCACACCAAAAATCATGTGGCTTCCCCCACAAACCACTAATGAGATAGCCAATCTCATTGCTACAAATGGCTTCAAGTACATCACCATACAATATGAAAGAAGGAATAATCCTCCTTGGTACAATATGCTGCTCATATAAAGGAAAGGAGTACAAAACATAAAGTGAAATTGTACATCCTCCATCCTGTACTTGAGATCTTGAGCTGAAATGGCTCAACCATAAATTTTCCCTCACCTCCAAAGAGTAGGGAAGTGGCTATGACATCATTTCTATCACCATCCGGGCTATGCATCTCTCCATATGCTGAAATATGTCATGTTGGATGCCCTCCCAAATGAAATCCTCTGCCAAGGAAATATATGCATCAAAATGCATGGAAAATAAGTCCTCATGTGTTGCATGTAGCAGCTTCTCCTTGAGCTTAGAAGCTCTAGTCAAGAAGACTCTGCCATAAGAATAGATGACCATATCATCCACCATATATCTATCATCTCCATCTGGGTCATCAAGAATCATACAAGCACCGAGATCCTTGGAGTACTCTACCAAGAGTTGAGACCTCCAATATGGATCAATCCTCCCAAGAGACATTGCTGGTGATCTGGCATGTGAAGCTCTCCTCATGTTGCTGCCTGCTAATTTGACATCCCCCATGCCAAAGTATCCCTCCAAAATTTTCACCTCTCCAAAATCCAAGAGTGGTGAATCCAAAGACAAGATGTCTTTCATCAATCCTAGATCGGGTGGCCTCCTAGGTGGAATGCCTCCATGTAGTGAGACATCAATTTCAAGAGTAGACTGTACATATGGTTGGGAAACCGTGCCCTTGCCTTCACAGCGTAGAATAGTCTGCCTCCCATTTTCATTAGCTCTCTAAAATAGGGAAGGGTGTGTGCCTCTCATCAAGTGATGCTACTCTTCCTTCCTACCTTCTCCTTCCATCTGCAATGCTTCACAATCATGATGCTCATTGATTGTGCTTTGACCTCCCTGTATGAGATCCTGGGGAACTTCTTGCAAGGATACAAGAATCCATCCTATTGGAGCATGTGCTCCTCTTTCCTCTGCATGAGGTATTGGATGTGCTCTAGATGTGACAATGTTGTTGCCCTCATCTTCATCAATGTGTATGGGAAACCCTCCAATAATTGGATCCTCTTGTGAAAAAGAGATCCACATGCCCTCTTGTTTAGGAATATGAGATAGAGGTCTTGCCTCTAACAATGTATGATGCAAGATATTAGCTTCTCCCATGGTTTTCTGAAGTGGAGTGAGGTCTATAATTTCCTCCATTACATGCAAGGGTTTTGTTTTCTTAAGTTTTTCTTGCTCTAATACATGTGTTTTAGGAAGTTTCCCATCAAACCTTCCCACCAATGTTTTAATGAATCTTGCATAAGAGGATGTATTTGCATTTTTCAAAGAACAAGACTCAAAAATCCACCATGCATAAGCCTTACCTCCAAAATGCAGCGCTGCTACTCTGATGGATTCACTTTCAGGAATTTGATGCTGCTGCAAAAAGGTGTCTAGCTCTTCCACCCAAGCCCTGGCTGAACATGTAGGTGAACCATCAAAGATAGATAGAAGGAATCTATCCATATTCTTCTACTTGATTCTCTTCACCTGGATCTTGCAAAATTCTTGGAAAGTGGTATTATCTCTAAACCTCTCAGTTTGAGATTCATACTTCTGCAACAAATCACTAAGAGTTTTCCTCTTAGGCATTCTCCCTCCTTTCATCCATCTCATGATAGATCTGGGCATTTGACTGCACTATGCATCATGGAGTGTAGCTGCATGCTCGCACTCACCATTTTCAAATCTAGATCTAGCTCTAGATCCAAACTCTTCTGGAGATTCCATATCCATCCTTATTTTCTTCAAATCTTCTTGAAAGTTCTGTATAGATCTTGGAAGTAGCTTTGTAAGCCTATCTTCCTTTCTTCCTCCACCTAATGGAGTCTTCTATTTTCTATACATATCCCCTTCTTTTGATGGCATAATGGCTGAAATCCACAGGTTTTTCCAAGAAAGAAGCTCTGATACCACTGCAATATCCCAAAATAGGGAAATTCTACAACAATGAGAATATCTTAAGATATTCTAAAGTTGGAGCTACAGTAATACATGAGCACAAATAAAAGTAATACAGCAAATTATCTCATAAAATGTGTCTTAAACACCCTTATTTCATATTATGAACATATCAGCAAAAGTATGCCTTCATACACTGTCTCCTAGCGGGGAAAAGCAACAAATTAGACCCCAAAAACATTATTCCCAGGTGACTGCATGATAACAAGGGGAAATAAAAGTTTTATCCCTTAGCATATATATTAGGGACCTTACATACAAAATGGGATCAGAAAGAAACCCTTTTTGATATGTTAAATAGGACTCCCGACCTTGCAATGACTTAGAAACACCCAAATCCCATCACTTTGATTATGTAGAAAATAATGAAGCATGTAAAACGTTATTTCATGAGGGTTTCTACAACATTATAATAGAAAAACATAGATCTGGAGATTGATGGCACAATATGCTAAGAAAACATAGATCTGGCCTCCTTATTGCATTATAGAGATAACCCGACAAGGGTTTCTTGGGACACATGTACAAAAAGAGCAGATATGATTTATTTAGCTCATAAATAATGTATTCTCACTGAAACATTACATGGAAATAGCTGAATAACGTATAAGAGGGATAATAATCCCTTGTTCTAGCTTTCCAGGAGAAGGGTTGGCCCTTTCCCTAGGAAACTAGCTCAGAAACAAGGTCTATAACATTGCTGTAGCAACTCTCTAAAAAAGGACGTAGTTCCTGTAGGGTACTATGCTGTAGGAGAGAAGAGGTGCTTTGGTCAAGCTCCAAGATATGAAATGAGCTCAAAAATCTCCTTTGTTGATCTCTCAAGAGAAGGAGGGCACCCTCTACTGAGAAACAGACCCGAGAGTGGAATGATCAATCTTCCACTGCAACACCCTGCAACACAACATTACACTACTATAGAAATAACATTGTGACTAAAGATTTATTCTTGGCCTCAAGCATGGATGTGGAAAAAATCAGTACAATACTCTCCCAAGAGGCCTCTCAAGGGAAGAGGTGGGATTCCCGCTCGGGAACACCCGGTGCTCAACAACACTGCAACCCTGCTAAAAAGCAAGAGGAAGCCAAGTCTAAGTAGAAAATTAATAATCTAAACACATGAATGGCAAAGGCTTCCATCCTCTCCATATATAGCAAGTGAACCTCTTCTCATTGGGTCCCATCCACATTTGCCTCCAAGCTCATGCAAGTTGTCCTCCACCAAATCTGTGCAGTTTATCAAGGAGATGCAATGTATCTAGACAACATATGTCGATTTGGTCAAAGATGACTGAATCAACATGATATCCTCCTTGTTCACACCTAAATGTGCTCCTTCCAGCTACTTATTCTTCCTCTTTTCACATGAGGAATGTTATTCTTCCTGTCAATGGGCCTCCCTACCCACTTATTCATTTATCTAAAGATAAAACCAACTATAATATTCCATTTAGATGAGGTCTAAATTTTGGGAATATTACACATTATGTGATTTTAGAAGATCTTAACTTTAGCTACTTCAAATTTTGGTATATCAAAAGGGAGCTTTGTGGGCATGGGGGGCCAATTAAGGCCATGTGAAATGGGGTCATTTGTTAACTTTGTTAAGTATGGAATATTTAGCGATGCTAAGAAGGGTAAATGTGAATTGTCAGCCATTATACTCTATTGAGAAACATATATTTGAATATGTTGGTTCAGGGGCGGTTCCTGGGGAATATTACCCTGATGGATATTTTGCTAACTCCTCGGAGGGGTAGCTATCTTTTTACCGTGAGGGGTCGTCAGAGGATTTGAGTTTGGTGACCCTGTTGGGGTTTCCACTAGTGTTGTGTTTGATGACCCTTTGGGGTTTCCAATCAAATATTCCCTAATAAAGGTTCGATAACAACGACAACCGACGTCCTTTGCGCTTGAGAACGAAGGGGATGACCTCCTCAATGGGGAGTTTAAGAAACGCCTAGATCGACGGGGTTCCTTTGGATTCTCTATGATGTCGATTAGTGCAACCTTTTTGTGTTTTGGGAGGTAGGATGGTTCTTATAATAGAAAAAATATAATGACATGCATAAAACAAAGAAAAAAATGAAAAGGTGATTTTTCTCTTTAACATTACACTATGTGATCAATGAAGCAAAAAATGAGGTTTTTTTTGTTTTGGGTATGATACCAAAAGCCTATATAGACCTACTCGTCCTTACACTCTCAATGTAACTAGGCCTTGCGAGGATATATTTTTATGGGTACTGGGGCCAACGTCTCGAAATAACTGGAGACACCTTCCAATAGCCGGAGAATCAAACAAGGTAATGTTATGAGGGTCAAGTGTTGCCTGCATCGTCACCTATAGGGAAGTATGCCCTAATTTTTGCCACTAAAGTATCGTCATCCCATGTGAGCATTCGAGTCTTGATCTTCTTGGTAATCTATTACTAGTACCAAGCACTAGATGGGCCAGGTAGCCACAAAGAATACCGCACGCACTGGGCCTAAGCTTAACCCCCTCTAAAATGAGTCTCTGTAATGCTCAGGTATTTTTTTCGTGGGAATATAGACAGGTTTGAAGTTCCCTAAAATCTCAACATCTATGTTTCAAAATATATTATGACCATGGCGGATTATTGGATGCCTACCCCGGATGGTCCTAACCTTAACTATAATTTCTTCTATGGCCCCTGTGGGGAGAATTTAGTGAGTTCGGTTAATGATTATTTTTAGAGAGTCTCAATTTTTCTTAGGGTGTGCTTTGGTGAAGTAACTGTAAGAAGAGAATAAAGGTCCCAACACATTGGGTGCCTTGTGGTCCAATGCTTACCGATGCTTCGTGTGTGCTTTAGAGTGAACAATCACAAGTGTTATGAGATGTGGATATGTGGTGATCCTTTACAATCCTTTTCTAATTACCCTATGTGTAATTGTTCCTTGCAAAAATTGAAATGATGGGCGTATGATGGGCTACTTACACCTTGCCTAATTAGACTATGTTTTCCCTATAGGGAGATGGAAAATTGTCTTAGGAAAGCTTTCATATGCGTACCTAGGCTCACCGAGAGGTGCAAGGGTGGCAGAGATTACTTACTTTCTTTGTTGAGAGTTTGATCCTAGTCCCAAATCTTAATGCAAAATTGAACTAATCTAATGCAAAAAATTCACAAAATTGAACTAGCAAAAGATATGTGAATATATGGGCCACTTACTCTTTACTAATTAAGCTACGTGTTTTGTATCTTCTATCATCAAATAATTTGTTCGGAAAACATATGTGGATTTAAGGCCACCTACTTGTTCCCTATTTAAACTATGTGTAATTTGTGATATAAAATACTAAAATTAAAACTACCTAGTTGCTAAGATAATTCAAGGTTAAACATAGCACCTGAGTGTCCTAATAGTAGTGAAATAAAGAGACAAAGTGATGGAAATTTATTAGGGGTTTCCAATCACCTTTAAAATGGGAAAGTAGAAAAAATTTTACTTGTTAGCCCTCGCCACACAAAGTTATCTTCCCATGCATGGGAGCACGTGTTCTGCTGTGAGCACAAGGTGCCCTATCGTATGGAATGAAGAACCTAATTTACCCTTACAAGGGCAAAGGGTAGACGAGGTGAGTGGAGATGTAGAGAGAATGTAGGGGTGGTTTGCAGTAAACTGAGTAGGAAGAAGGACATGCATCAACAACCATTAACTCAAAAAGAAAGAATCTAGTGTAGATGCCATTCCTGTGGTAGTGTATTTGTTGTGAGGGAATACGAAATATACTTCTTTATCAAGTTGGATGCTACCTTCAAAAGTTCACAGAGGAAAATAATTGTCTACTATTAGTGGAACATATTTGACATACCATGTAGAAATTAGTATATACTCACATGCATACATCCGCATTCATTCCCCGATCTCACAATATTTAACTTCGAAAAACAAGGTAATCATTCACTTGTTAATCTTTTCGCGGAAAATTTAATGCAAACACATGTGAAGCATAAATAAAAACAATAGCACATAACATAGTTGTTTTTTAACGGGGAAAGCCTGAAGGTTAAAAACCTAACTATCATATATTAGTACATCAAGCTCTTAGTACAATCAATCGTCACACACTAATCAGAAAAAATCTTCAAATCCATGCACTGATTTCCGCCCTCCCAATAGCTTGCCTCCACTGCACAATCCATGCTAAAGAATAGCTCTGAATGAATTATAATTACCCTTTCCTTAACTGTGTGATCCTCAATGGCAACTCCAATGTGTGTGTGATGCAATCAATGCATCACTATAGTCACAACAGATAGTCCATCTTACCCTTTCACCTATCTCTGCACTGGGTCTCCACTGGATCTAACATGCACTGTAGTTAACTATTGTATTGTTCAGTTGATTAATGAGTTATTATTTGTGAATTAATTAACTAATTAATTCACTCCACTCTCACTAGTGTATCATTCAGTTAGACTAGATACAACTAGCTCAACTGAGTCTAACTACAATAATTGAGTTAAATTGAATAACAACTCCATGAACTACTCTTCTAATCATTACACCTTGCTATCAGTCGAGCAGACCCTCTATGAAGGAACTAAAGAGAAACCCTAGGAATTGTCTAATTCTTCAGCCCATCGATTTTCTTCAAATTGTGCACCTAAATTAAGTGCTCCAAGAGAATAAGTTGTTGTTTATTGTCGTGATTATTAAGAGCTAATAACAATTGCTTGGAACAGGTCTCTTCAAGTCGCGAAACCCGTCCAATTTTTGTATATTTTTTATTATAATTAGTTTAGTGCAGGGGTTTTGGGGTGGGAAAAAGCCTCAAAATAATTTTAATGGGTTAAAGGGTACACATGGGGTCTGAAAACCACGGTTTGCAGACCATAGGAAAGACTAGAAAATATTGTTATAAATAGAGGGAAATTTTGGATTGTAAGTAGAGGAGAATAAAGAGCTCTTGATGCAAATTGTGGTTTAGTAGATCTGTTTGGGTATTTGGGGAAAGGACTCCTACTGGCTGTGTGTGCGGAGATCCAGAGTCCTACTGTGTGTGGACACTGCTTTGTGTGCGCAGGTCAGATGGGTATTGTAAGAAGGAATTGATGGATTGATGAATAAGAAATGATGTCTGAGAACTGAATCTATGTGTATTGTTTATGAAAATCGTTGGTAATTGTTGTATTACGTGTATTTTGTATTAAGCTGTGAAATTTTTGTGTAAGTGTTTTTACTGCATCTCGATCTGTTCTATTCTATTTGATGCAATACTGTGCTATTGTCTTAGAAGTATATAATTATCGAGTAGCGTAGTATAGTTGACCTTGTGCACATGGATGCAAAAAGAGACCTATATATCCTGCTCAGAAAGAAGAAATCTGGACATCACAAGGCTGGACACAGCTCTTCTTACCTTACCTATCCTTTCTAGGGTGCGGAAACCTATTTCCAACACCCACCGATACTACTTCAAGTGAGACTTTGACTTGCGTAAGCAAGTCACTGCCGAAAGGGCCAGTAGTATAGGGGTTTGTTGGAAAACTCCAACTCTCGACAGTAGGGTCAGACCCTCGAGCCAAAAATACTGACACTTCTATTTTTAGATTGATGATTCATAAATAGACTTCACCTAATATTCTAAAAATAGAATTTTCTTACCTATTTTTCCAACTTGACCAACCATCCACAAAACACATCCCGCAATTCTCGAAAGAGATCCACCATGTCTAAAAATAGACATAGTCCAAAAAATAGACTTGCGCCAAAAATAGCCTGCGGGCCCACTTAGTGAAGGCGACTCTTTTCACTAAGCTCATCATCTTGTTGAATCTCAACAACAAACTAATTTTGAGGGACAACTAAGCATACAACACTAGGAACAAAACAAAACACAAGATGCAAAATATAAAAGCTCGATGGAGCAAACAACCTAATAACACAAGTGGAGAATTCTCCCTTGAGGAAAATTCTCCCTTTATTAGATACACGTAGTAAAAAAGATACAATGCTAAACACTTGAAGAGGGTCCTTTGAGCTATGGGGCTCAAATACCCAAAACAAGGAGGTTTCTTTCCCTCGAGTTCCTACAAGCGTCTCTTCCCTCTCCCAAAGGATGGTAGATCAATATCAAATGGTGGACCTCTCTCTCTTAGATCGAGATGTCATTATACAGCTCCAATCCTCTCCGTTGCTTAATTTTGCGAGATGGTTTTCTATGAAGAAATTTAGTGAGCATAACAATGTGTCTCCAATTCTTCTTCCAAAGGCAAGCTTACATAGACATTTTTTGAATTCCCTCCTCTTCTCTTGGCCCAAGATGGATAGTGACATAAGAGTGGAGAAGGGATTCCTTTCTGGGCTGCATTTAATCCTCAAGGTGGCTCAAATATATATGTCCTTGATAGTATTGGTCGAAGAATCATCTTAACCAAGCATTCCAAGTGGTCTCGAATGGTGACATTTCTCCATCTTTAGGACTGTGCTAATATCGAAGGAATAACCACACTGTATGCAAAATTATTTTGATGTAGGCACAATATCATTTAATTTTCCTTTTGAACCTTAGGAAAAATCAAATTTTAGTTTGTTCCAATGTATTTATTCTCTGAAAATCTTCATTTGTAATTTTTCTTTAGGCTTTTTAGTGTCTTTTTGCCTTTATGATTTTCTTTGTGTGTTGTCATCACTTGAGGAATTTATTTGTAATTTGAAACAATTTTATGAGAACTTCAATGCGTAAGAATGAATCTTAGAAAGGATGAAAGAAAAGACAAGGCAAAGGCATTGGCAATCGAAAGCAACAAGGCCCTAATGCAAGAGAAAGAGAACGTTGCACCACATAACAAGTTCAATGCAACGAGACAGTGATACACAGAATCACAATAGAAAAATAAAGGTGATGGTACAGGAAATTTGGAATGTTGGACATGTGGTAAGGAGTATCTTAAAAGGGATTGTCTATAGAATCAGGGTGGTAGGCCTTAGATCTATAGTTCAAAGGAGGCACATACTGTTGGGGATCTTGGGAAGAACATTCCTCGTATCTATGAAACATTAGATAACAAGAAGGAATATCATCAAGCATCTATCATTGAGATGGAAGGTAAGATTTGTGATCATGTTGTTTTTATTTGATTGACCCTAGATCTAATTATAGTTATCTTAACCCTGACTTGGTGGATAAGTGTGGTTTGAATAAGTGCATGTAGAATGTTGGTTGGTCTAGTTGGCTATAGGTACCAAGAAGAGAGTTCATCATTGTGTAAGAGATTGTGCATTTGAGTTGAATGGTATGCCTACATCAAAAAATTTGAATGTATTTCCGTTGGGATCATATAGTATGCTTTTGGGTATGGACTGGCTATATCTTCATAGGAGAAAAGTGGTCTGCTATGAAAAATCCATTGAGTACTTGGATGACAATGAAGAATAGATAATTTTACAGGGAAAGAAGAAGACAACATCAATTAGAATGGTGACAATGGCGCAGAAAGAACAACAAGATGAAAGGTGTGTGTGGTATGTCCAAGAAATCATTTTCTTTCAAACCTTGATAAGCCCTTCTCTAGAATAACCAAAGATGAAGTCACGTGCACAAAGCGAATCTTCTAATGTGCCAACAACTTAATAGCTCGCAGAATATGAACTTCAAAATTTTAGAATTCATACAAATCAAAAGAGATTCACCCTTCAAATCTTTAGTTCAATTTATAGAGAGATTCAAGTAGTTTCAAATCCATTAAGTGAGGGATGGGTTCCTCCCATGAAGGGATTTGAGTTCCTTTTACCAAGGGATAAGATCCATGAGTAGAGGGATAAAGCGCAAACTAGTGTGACTCTAGAGGCTTCCAGTTGGGAGAATATTTGACCAACTAGGCTTTTAGAAGTTACTTTTTATATTTACTTGCTTTTTACGGGGTGCACAGGTTTTAGTGGTGAACAGAGCGGTGATCGCCGCGGCTAATGGAAGAAGCATCAGCGCATGCAGAGGAAAATTCTATAAAAAGCACACAGGAAATCTTTTATGTGTTTTATAGAGCTTTTCTCCAATTTCCAAGACTTAATTCAGGAACATGAGTGTTTTTTACTTCTAAGGGAACATGATATGGATGGTGATAGACCCATATTGACAGTCAAAATTCATGATGACAAAATGATGTGTAACACAGTTTTAGGATGTGTTTCCAGCAGAGATCTCAAAGCTTCCACCTCATAGAGAAGTGGACTTCTCCATTGATTTGGTACCAGGGGCAGCACCAACATCAAAGGCAGCGTACCGAATGAGTACTCCAAAGTTAGTAGAGTTGACGTTCTAGTTGAATAAAATTCTTGACAAGGTATACATTAGGCCAAGTGTATCATCGTGGGGTGCACCAATATTGTTTGTGAAGAATAAGGATGGTCTCTCAAGTTATGCATCGATTACAGACATTTGAACAAAGTGACCATCAAGAATAGATCTTTTTTGTTGAGGATTGATGACTTATTTGACTAGTTGAAGGTAGCAATGGTGTTATCAAAGATTGATTTGAGATCTGGATATCATCAGGTATGTATTAAAGAAGAGGACATCTACATGACATCTTTCCGTACCAGGTATGGGAATTATGAGATTTTTTGTATTTCCGTTTGGTTTGACTAATGCTCTAGATACATTTATGTGCCTGATGAATAGTGTGTTGTGTTTGTATCTAGACAAGTTTGTTATTGTATTCATTGATGACAACATGATATATTATAAGAATGAGGAAGAGCGTGTAGATCATTTGGCAGTAGTGTTGATATTGTTAAGAGAGCATCAGTTGTATATGCTAAGCTTATTAAATGAAGTTTCTTTCAAACAAAGGTACATTATTTGGGGCATGTGATCTCCAAGGAAGGCATAACAGTGGATCCAGAGAAGATAAGGGCTATCATGGAGTGGGAAGCTCCTAGAATGTGGATGAATTAATATCATGTATGGGGTTAGTGGGCTATTATAGGAGGTTCATCAAGAACTTCTCCCAGATTTCATATCCTATTATGTCACCGCAAAGGAAAGGTAAGAGATTTGAATGGACATAGGATTGTGCAACAACTTTTGAACAGTTGAAGTAGTTGTTGATAAATGCTCTAGTGTTAAAGATTACATATCTAAACAAAGAGTTTGTAGTGTGCACAGATGCATTAAATACAGGGATTGGTGGATTTATTATGCAAGAGGGACACGTAGTATGTTATGAATCACAGAAACTGAATGAGCATGAGAAGTATTATCCGACACATGATATTGAGTTGGAAGCGATCTTTCATGCATTGAAGATGTGAAGGAATTATCTTCTTGGAAATAGGTTTGTATTAATGAGTGGTCACAGTGGGTTCAGATATTTGTTTGACCAGCTAAACCTAAATTCCAGGAAATATATATGGTTGTCCATGATCAGTGAGTTTGACTTTGAGATCAGATACATCTAGGGCAAAGTTAATAGGGTTTTCGATGCTCTTAATAGATGGATACAGGTAAATCACATTACAACTATTATTTCTTATGGGATAGACTTACAGGATTGGATCTTACAGTCATTTTAGTAGGATGACAAGTATAGAGATCTTATGCACAGGTTACAATAGAGTGCGGGTACAGGTACAAGTGCACAGTATGTGGACTATCATCTCTCAGCAAATGGATTGATCAGATTTAGGGATAGGATATGTGTAAGACAATAGTGAGATCAAGAATATTATCTTGAGGGAGTTTCATGTGAAACTGTATTCAGGTCACCCAGGATACCAAAAGACATTGACAGCAGTAAAGAAGTTTTATTTTTGGTCGAATATGAAGAAGGATGTGGAAAATTTTGTGGCTATATGTTTAGATTGTCAGTAGGTAAAGGCATAATGTAAGCATCCAGGTTGACTACTGCATCTGATTCTTATTCTAGAGTGGAAATGGGAGGTCATTAATTTCCATGGACTTCATCACAGATTTTCTGACGACATATAGACAACATGATTCCATCATGGTTGTGGTGGATAGGTTGACTAAGGTAGCACACTTCATTCAAGTGAAGACTACATATTTAGCTAGTGATGTGGCACAAGTGTTAACCAGAGATGTGGTCATATTGCATCGGTTTCGAAAGAAGATTGTGTCAGACAGGGATGAGATTTTCACTTCCAAGTTTTAGAAGGAGTTATTTGTAGGTTTAGGTACAGATTTGGCCTTCAATACAGCTTATCATCCACAGATAGAAGGATAACCAAATAGGTTCAACAGGATATTGGAGGAGATGGGAGGAGTACCTTCCATTGGTTGAGTTCGCTTACAACAATGGCTACCAGGAGTCACTGAGGATGAGTTTTTTTGAGGCATTGTATGGGAAAAGTTGTAATACTCCCATCAGTTGGAGTGATCTAGTGAACATGGTATTAATTGGATCAGACATGTTAGTAGAAATGGAATAGGAAATGCAGGTAATTAAGAATAATTTAAAGGAAGCATAAGACAGGAATAAAATCTATGCATATTTGAAGAGGTTTTTTAAGGAGTTTCAAGTTGTGTAACAAGTGTACTTGCACATCAATCCCAAGAAGAGCTCCTTGTGGATTGCATCGTGTGCCAAGTTAGAACCTCAATTTTGTGGACCTTTCAATATTCTTGAAAGGATTGGACTGGTAGCCTATCGACTTGCACTACCTCCAAAAGTGAAATTCAATGTTTTTTTCCATGTATCGTTACTTAATAAGTATGTTAAATATGTTTATCATGTGATTGACTAGTATGTATTGCAAGTGGAGCCAGATGGAGAATTTTAGCCAGATTCTCAATGTGTATTGCAGAGAAAGGTGCTCATGCTTAGGAAACGAGAAATAAAGAAGCTTAAAGTGTAGTGGAAGCACTTTGGGCCTAATGAAGCTACATGGGAAATCACAGATCATATGCGCTATGTATCCTTCTCTATTCATTGGTTGAGCAAATGTCCTTGATATACGTTTTGGTATATGCTTTGGTATGATGTTTTGGTATATGTACATATGTGTATGGATGTAAATACCACCATGAACTATGTTATAAAGCTCCAATATGTGGTATGGTGTCATGTCATTATGATTCTCATGCTGTTATGTTGTCATGAGGGTTTAATTCTAAGCAAGTTGATCATTGTAAGAGCTGCAACGAGCTAAGTTATAAAGCTCCATGGGAAATATGTTTTTCTTTCAACAATCTTGTTGGTTGTAGGTGTCATTTAACTCGAGGACGATGCTCCCCCAAGGGGGAGGGTTCTGTAACAGCCCTGGTGAAAATTCCATGTAATAAAAGTTAATAAATGAAAAATAATAAGCATGTTTAATGGACACTTACTCCAAGCTTAATGTTGGGAAAACATCCTAGGGTGGGTGTTCATTTCGATTATTATGGCTAAGGAAATTGGAAAAGGCAATGGAAAAGGATTTGGAAAGGAAAAATGGCATTTTTGGCAATTTATTTACAAAAATTATGGAAATTGGGAGAAAAGGAAGGTGAAAGGTCATAGTTTTCACGTGGGGAGGAAAATTAAGGGAAAATAATGGAAAATGAAGAAAAAAGAGGCCACATTAATAAAAAGGATTCTGAGGATCAGTTGGTGACTTTTTTCAGATCATTTTTTGAGCTCCCTCTCTATTTTGTCTCTCGCACACCCTTGGACATTTAGATTTTTCTTTGATCACTTTAGAATTGGATCAAGAAAGGAAAAGAAGGAAAATAAGAGGCAAAGATCAAGCAAGGAAGAGAAGGATCAAGCAACTATAGTTGGTTTACTTCCAGGTATCGATTTTAATGTGTGATTTCCTTGCTATATTTGGCATGCATGCTTATGCATGTGTGTTATTGGTTCTCTTGTTGTCATTGGCATGGGTCTTTTCAAGTGTGACAATGTTCTTCAACCTTGCCTTTCCATTTCCGGATAACCATGGAGTGATGGCGTTCTCATGTTTTGTTAAGCTAAATTGTTGGATGGTTTTGAAAATGAGTGAGGTGGATCTCTGAATGAAATAACACATGGCCTAGTGAAACCTGAACCAGAATTTGGATTTAGCTAAAGCCAATGACCTAGTAACCCCTGAACCATAATGTGGGTTGTGGTAAGGCCAAGTATTGTGTCCCTCAATGGGCCTAGGAATCTTAAACCGGTGAATTGCGGCATATATAGTAAATGCTAGAGGTGGTTTCCCTTGATCAGGCCTAGGAATCCTTGGTCGATGAATGGTGGGATATACGGTAAATTCTAGACGGTGGTGTCTCAATTATGGCCTAGTTATCTCTAGATCGGACTGTGGATTTCGGTAAAGCCTATAGACTAGGAGTCAGGAAAATTACTCATGGTGTAGGTGGAGAAAATTGGTGGAATCTATGCTTGTTTATGGCCTAGTTATCTGGTGAGGATTTCAGTAAAGCATGGTTTTATTGATTGGGATAAGGTGGTGTAGCCTCAAGAAGCCTTGGTTTATTTTTTTGGATTTGAGTCCCACATTCATGCTTGGAATATGGCACGGCGATGATTGGCTGAAGAGAGATTTGGTTCAGCCAGTATATGGTCGGGTGGAACGTGGAAGTCCCAAACCTGGTTATTTTTTCATTCATTAATAAGAGTTCCTTTCCTTGTTATTTTATGCACAAATGTATTGGTTCATATGTGGAAATTATGGTTGTTGTATCCTCATTATTTATGTTGTTTATATGTTGGTTATGAGTATGTTTTATGACAATGATGAGGTACGAATCTCATCATGTTTTGATTTATAAATTAATGAAAAATGAATATATGACCTAATATATGATAATTCAGATAATGTGATGAGGCATCAATTATTCTTAGTGATTGTCAGATAAGTATGAGACCCTTATGCTCAGATCTATTATTATGACATGTAGAATGCATATTTGTGACATGTTTGATGACATTCTTTTCATGGCTGGTAGTGTTCCAATCAAGTCCTTGTTCAAGTATTTGCATTTGTATCATTGATTCTATGTTACTTTTCATTTATGGAAGTTTCATGGAGTTCTGGGTACTGGCCTGATTCCTGGCTCTGAAAAAGTGGCATAGAATCCAGGGCCATTGTCACATAACTACCTGGAAAAGTCTCCAGTCACAAGCATGCCCTTTTTGTGGGAGCGGATAGAGGGTCCCACTCACATGCATGCCCATGTTATGGGAGCGATTGAGGCTCTAGGTCAGTAAATGTTAGGTTGTCTCAAGGGTTGATCACCTATAAGTGTTATAAGGCTCCAGAGGGTTTTGTAGCATGTGTAAAAGGTCAGATTGGTTGTGTTCTGTTGGTTCCACTTCCTTAACTGTACATGGGGAGTTGAATCAAATCATAGTAGGCTCTCGTCAGATGTTTACCCTAGCTGACCAGTTAACTTAGATAAATGTGGGAGGAGGGTGTTACGTGCACACTCGTGGTGGCCAGTGAATTAGATGTAAAATAAATTTATGATAATAGAACAGACAACGACGAAGACTATCTACCGACAGTGGTTTTTACCATTGTGGTTTCCAAATTACATCTAGTGTCCTAGTGTGATGTGATTATTGATGTGTTGTTTCTATGTGTCTTGATGGTTTATGGTTTATGCATTGTTGATATCATGGTACATGTTCGTTAGTATTGTTTCTCACATGGTACTGGTTATACATATTCTATTTTCTACTAATACATTGTGATGTGTCATTGGTTAAATTATGCTTGATTATTTGGTTGTGATAAGAAAAGGTTAAAGAAAATAAAAAGTTGGTCATAAAGGCACAAAATTGATTCACCCCGCCCCCTCTCAATATTCTTCAAGGTTTCTAAAAAATGGAGATCTCTGACAGCTGAGGATATGATCTAACAAATCATTACCTTTTATTAGCCTTAAATTTTGATTCAACTGATTTTATAATTTTTAATCCCTTTCTTAAAAATACAATTATTCTTCCAAATTCTTATGGTGCCCTTCATTTTCTTTCAATTTTTTTGTCAAAATATCCTTTACTATTTTGTTTTATTATAGTTTAATTTTCAGGAGAATGATTGAATCTCCATTACATCCTTCATCCTTATATTCTTGCAGCTAGTGTTCTAATTTATTGACCATTTTCCTCAGTTGTCTTAACTCTTCCAAGGCACTTACGAGTTATCCCTCAAAATCCACTTTCGCTTCAATCTCTTATTCCACATTTTGATCATTCATGGATATGAGAAACATTTCTCCCCTTTCATCATCAGATATGTATCCATCACTTTTATAATCACCATCTTCTTTGGAATACATTCTTTTCCTTTTGATATATCCTCTTCTTTCATGATCACAAGATTTAATTTTTTTTATCATCACTATCCTTTGATTTTGCATACAGACACTTGGATGAATTGTGAACTATTCTACCACACTCAAAACATTTGAATGGAAGCTTACCTTTGAACTTTCCAGTTCCACTTTTCATCTTTCTTATAAACTAGGCTTCATCCTCATATGATTCATGACTAGAGTCTTCATGGATATTTTGCTTGTTTGTTTCTACAACTACTTTAAATGGTGCTTTGCTTGATCTTGACTTCTTATTTTTTTCTCATTTTGTATGCAGTGATAATTCCATGAAGAGAATGAATATTTGGATTTTGAAGATATGATCATTTCTCAATGGTTGAAACCTTGGGATTGAATCTTGAGGGAATTGGTCTTAATATTTTGTGAACAACTTCAGATTCCTTAAATGTCTCACCAAGACCTCTAATAGTGTTGATTGTCCCATTTACATGAAGAAATAATGTTGGAACACTCTCATCTTCATCCATTTTCAGACTTTCAAATTGACTTCTATAAGTTTTCATCTTAGCCTTCTTTAATTTATCATCTACTTCATAATTGATTTGGAGCTTGTTCCAAATTTATGTGGCTTATTTGTAGTGCATCACTTTAAAAAAAATATATGTATGGTAGTCCAATTGATATGGAATTTTTTTTCATTTGCATCAGTAGGAGGACTTGTAGGAACCTTATAATTGTTTTCAACAACCATCCAAATATCAGTACCTAGAGACATAATATAGGTACTCATTATTATTTTCCAAAAGGCATAGTTTGATCCACCAAATAGTGGAGCCTTGCTTATAGGAGATCTCATATGAATGACCATGTTCCTCTATTATCTACCTTCTAGTCATTAATTTTTCTTGAAGGAACCTGCTCTAATACCAATTATTGGAAATTTGATTATACTAAGGGGGAGGGGGTGAATCATTATAATGGTCGATCTTAACTTATCAAAGAAGTTCAATGAAAATATAATATTAATCACATCAAAAACATAAAATACACCATATATATATATATATAACTTTATTATTATTATTGAACGATCATGTAGACACCAACCTACTAATGCATTGATTTACTAGCACCAAGCCCATAAAACCTTTTACTAGCAAAAACCAAAAGGAGACACCAATCACCTAAGAAATGAAGCCGCTACCCTAAACTTATTTACCAGCACAAACCAAAAGGAGGCACCAATTTCCATAAAGGTTTTACTAGCTCCAACTAGAAGGAGACACCAGTCCCCAGAGAAATACACACACCAACCTGAAATGCTTTACTGGATCCCTTGTTTATATATTTAGCTATGTTTTAACATAGTTCTTATATGTTACTCCTATGTTCTTCTAATTACTCCCTTTTATATATCTTTCAATTATGCATACAGTGTTGGACAGAGTGTTGTCATTGGTTAACATTGGTAATTGGTTTTAAATATTGGCATTAGAGACTATTGTGTAGCCATTGGTATAAAGGGTAGTATTAAGCTGGTATGTGTGGTATTTTGTTGAGAACCATCATGGTAGATAGATGTTTTTGGTGTTTTTTTATTAAGGGTCCCAAAAACATCTTCCTTGCATTTGGTTGGTTCCTACAAGGAGCATACAAATAACTGGATGATGTTAGTGTTGAAACAAGAACCAACAAAGTATTGAATATAATGGAAACAATGCATAAAAAAAATTAAATTAAAACTAAATTAAACAACATAAAACAATATTAATGAAGCAGAAACACATCAACAAAGGTATAGGAATAGGATCCTCTTTATTTATTGTTGGTGGTGGAAGAGTTACAAATAAGATATTAAAACACTTTAACAGAGTTGCTTGAGCAATGGTGCTCAAGAGCTCTCAACAAGAATTTCCCTTCTTCAATCTCTTTTGAAAACTCATTTCCTCTCAAAGAACCAAAGAAAACACTCAATAATGGTGGAACCCTCTCAACAATGGAATGGAAGATTGCTTTGAAGCAATTTTTCCAACATAACAATGCACAAACTTCTTCTTCTTCTTTGTCTTCCAATGCCTTGTATATATAGAATTTGAACTCCTCTTTCCCTCCCTTGGCTCATCAATTAGAAAATGACTTGAGAGAAGAAAAATAGGATCCCTTTGGGAGTTTCACATCTCCAAATTAGTTGGAAATCAATTTTCCTGGGGCAGTAATTGTCAGCGAAACTCAACCAAAATCGTGAGGATTGGTCCCAGACTGCTGACTGGACTTTGAGCGACTCGAATGGATATCGAAGGAAAATTCGTATGGTATTGAATTTTTTCCTTTGGAGCACCCACGCGGGTTGATTTTTTTTAATTGGACTTTGGAGAACCTTTTATTGTTTTATTTTCATGATGTTTCCAGCTAGAAAAGCTTCACATGTACATGTTGTTATCTCACTCTAGGTGTCATCTAACATGTACAAATGTGTGTATGATTTTTCCTTATTAACACCAGAAAAGTGATGAATCCTTAAAATATTTATGAATATGGTCATTGGATGTATGGCTCAGAAGCTTGTTTGTTGCAAACATTTTATGCACATAAGATCAATTCAAGTGCCCCCGCAAAATTCCTAGATAGATAGCTCTTAGAGAGACCTTTTCAATGATATATGACACTTAGAAACTCTTCAAAGGGTTGAAAAGCTAAATTTTTTTTGAATAAATTCATTCTTCCTTGGCCGAAGAAGTTTGGAGGCCCAAGTTATTTATGAAGAAAACAAGGAGTGAGCATCAAAAGGACTAAATTCTACACTAAAGTAGACTTATCTGAATGTTCGGTTCCATTAATCTATTTAGAATTCCATGTGCTAGCGAGGTTCTAGTTTAAATAATTCTATTGTCCCTGAATGATACTTTTAAAGGAAACACAAGAAAAGCATTTGGATCCTACCTCTCCTCTCCATATTGTTGGAAATACTGAGAGGGGGGGTGAATCAGTATTTCTTTCCAATTTTTATTTTTACCAGTTAGATCACTTATATTTAGAACACAAATGAACAATAATAATAAAATTCTTTTATTAATATTCATAAATTAAGTATAACATTTTTGTAGGGCTCCAACCTTAGATGAAGACACCAATCTTCAGTCTCCCTGGCTCAAACCTGTATTATGCCCAGCACCAACTTGGACTTCTCAAGGCTCCAACCTTGTTAGTTTGAGGCACCAACCTCTAGGACTTCAACCCTATCTCTGGTACATGCTCCAACTTGGTCTCTTGAGGACTCCTATCCTCTAGGGCTCCAACACTATCTTCTAAGGAACCAACCTTGTCTCTCTGAGGCTCCAACCTTAGCTTCAATTCGTCAAGATATATTTGGTTATACTTCATGGCTCCCAATGTCTTCTTCAACAAGCCCTGGAAATCTTCAGTTTTCCCCTCACTTATTCTCCACGTCACTTCATCAATGACAACCTTTTCCTCTTAGAAAGTGTCACCACTTCTCTTCATTGTACCCCAACAGTTTCTTCAAGTCACCTCATGATGGCTTCATCAATGCATCATCGTCTTCCAAGATCACTCAAGGCCTCTCAAAAAAATATCTTCAATTTGGAACCTTCTTCAAGGTCACTCCACAAAGACCTCAGTCAAGTATCAACAACACAATCCGAGGTATTAAAGACTGCACTCTTGTCTGAGCTTCTGTGTATGAGCTACTACACAGTCCGAGCTTGTGTACTGTTCGAGTTTTGCACCACTGTTCACTCTTTTAACTGAGCCAAATATATACCACAGTCCGAGCCTAGAAAACACACCACAGTCCATGTAGTTATTGTCTTGTCATATTTCCAAGCTTCTACACTTATGGTAGATCCGAGAGACTGTTTTTTGACTGAGCTAACTTGAGAGACTGTGCCTATAGCTTAGTCCGAAAATTTGTGCACTAAGCCAAGGTTTTGTGATGCTAATCCAAGGTTTTGTAGCCCTAAACCGAGGCTTCTCAAGATCAAAACAAAGGTGTTATAGGTGTATACAAGTTTTGGACCGAAACTTCGGATCTGACCTTTTGAAATGTGCCACTAAGAGAAAACCGAACTACTGCACACCGCTGTCACATCAATGAACTAGTCAGGGTTACTAACAGTCTCTTGTCAGCCACTCCACCTCTTACAAAGACCTCCTATAGTTGGGACTTCCTCTTTTTAAGTTCTTCCCACAACTTGCTTCCTTTCTGGGCTAATACCAGCCCCAAGCAACCTTCCTCGGCCCTCCTGTTTAGAGAAACAAGGTCTACGGCCTTGCTGTGTCAACGACTAGCTCCACAACACCCTATTTCAGAGACTGTTTAGGTTGCTACCTATTTGCTTAATCATCTGGGAGCTGCGGTCTGTAGAAAAGACGAAACCCACACAAAAGAAGCCCAAAATAATAGATTTTCTTGCTCCTTGGCCTCCTGTAGATGTCTTCTGAAATTGTTGACTGAATTGATACCAAGAAATGAATTTCAGACTGTGTATATATAGTCTTTATTGTGATGAAAAACAAAGAGACACGTCATTGTTATGTAGGTCAACTTGAGAGGCTAGGACAGGGCAGCTCCAAAAAAAATAGTTATTGCACAACTTCAAAAATCAATATCTTTCTAACCATGGGGAGTTTTGGGGCATATGAGGGCTCGTTGGAAAGAGGAAGGAGTCCTCTTTAAGATGGTGAAGGAGCCATTTTGAAATGATGTCTTCAAGATGTGAAAAAATAATTTTCTTTATGACTGTTTGGAATTTTTAGTGCAAAATGTGATTAGGACAGCAAGAGGTCATTACTATCTTCTCCATTGTCATGTATCCAACAATGTCATTATATGTCATCAAGTATGGTGAGGTCATTCATTTCATATCTCCCATCATTGTCTATGTCATTATTATGTATGTCCTTATGTGTGATAGTGTAGCATCAATCATGTTACCAACCATGTCATAGTGCAACATCCATTAATTTCCATCCAGAGAGCCCATCATGAGATTTATATTTCATCAATGTAAGGTCATTCATGTATAGTCCTCCATATGTCATCAAGGGCTTGTATATTAGATACATCATTAAGTGTAGTCTTCTAGGTTACCAAACAAGTTGCATGATTGACAGTTGGCACCTTAAGAATATTTGCCATCTTGATATCATGCTGGTTCCAGGCTTCTTTATCAAGAGTAAGCACATCATCATTAATGACATCCTTATTAACCAAGAGGTACTTTTCATCATGAGCAAGGACATCTTTATATGAAGTCTGCATGATGTTACTGCTAGGGTTTTCCATTAGGGTTATTAGGACTTTACAAGAATATTGATCCCCATATTGACATCAATGACAACCTTAGACCAACAATCTCCCCCTTTGTCATTGATGGCAATATTCTTGCCCTTCCAAATATTCATTTTTTGACATCACGGAAAACGAGTCCCAGAACTCAATACAGCTGCTTCCAAGGGATGGTTCTCTTCTAGAAATGTGTCTATTGTTGAGATTGCAACAAGATGATGAGCTTAGTGAAAAGAGTTTCCTTCACTAAGTGGGCCCGCAGGCTATTTTTAGCGCAAGTCTATTTTTAGACTATGTCTATTTTTAGACATGTTGATCATATTCTATGAGTTGCAGGATGCTATTTGTGGATGGTTGGTCAAGTTGGAAAAAATAGATGGACTTCTATTTTTGACATATTGGGCGGAGTCTATTTTTAGATTGGTAGTCTAAAAAATAGATATGTCAAATATTAGTAGCTCTTAATAATATTTGGACTCTAAACATTATCTTATTCTCTTGGAGCACTTTAGTTAAGTGCACAGATGTGGCACAGCAGCTGACAGAAGGAATTACGCTATTCCCCCGAGGGTCAAGTGGGAGCTATTGCATGGATAATCAGGTGACTCGATCTTCATCAAAGAACTCTGATGAAGAGAATTGCGCTTTGGCTGCCAAAGCAAAGAAGGGAAAGAGCAAGAAAGCTTCTCAATCCGGTGTGAAAGGCAAGAAGCAGGACATGTCCAAGGTGAAGTGCTTTCACTGTCACCAACACGGACATTACACCACTAATTGTCCACAGAAGAAGAAAAATAAGCAGGCTGCTGGAACTGCAGCTGGAGAGGCCTTAGCCTCGCAGTTTGAGATGGATTTTTTGTTGATCGCATGCTTGGTTTCAAGTGTGATGGGTTCAGTGTGGTTTCTGGACAGTGGTGCATCTTTTCACATGACAGGAGATCGAGATTTGTTTATTGATCTGGATGAGAAAGATCTTGAAGTGCACATCGAGATGGGCGATGATGGTAGATATAGTGCGACCGGTATCGGTACCATTTCCTTTGAGAGGGAGTCTGGTAAACCCTTCAGATTGAAGGAAGTGATGCATGTTCCAGGATTAAAGAAGAATCTTATCTCTGTGGCGATGTTAGAAGACAAGGGATATGATGTTGTCTTTAGCGAGGGAAAAGCTTTCCTGCGCAGTAAGGCAACTGGTGAGACCCGGAGGATAGGGGTTCGAGTTAAGAACCTTTATCAATTGGTAAGTAGATGAAGGCGCAAAGCACGCAAGGCAAAGCCAAGGAGTGGTGAGCCGGGATGAGGGTTAACTATGGGCACAGACGAAGGTCAGACAACATCATGGAGCTTTGAAGATTCTGCAGCAGATTTCTACTGGGCTTCCTAAGGGCACTCTTGCGCAGTCAGATCAGTGCAAGGGGTGTACTTTAGGGAAGTATGTGAAAGCCACATTTCACGAGAAGGATAGTCATGCCACGAAGATCCTTGAGAGAGTTCACACAGACGTGTGTGGTCCTTTCTCAGTTGCTTCGATAGCAAAGCACAGGTATTATGTGATCTTTGTTGATGATTTCTCTCGAAAGTGCTGGATCTTCTTCATGCAGAAGAAGAGCGATACATTCGCGAAGTTCTGTGAGTTTAAAGCACTGGTCGAGAAGGAGTCGGGGAAGAAGGTGATTGCTCTAAGGAGTGATATCGGTGGTGAATTCATCTCGGCTGAATTCAAGGAGTTCTGCAGCGCAGAAGGGATTCGGAGAGAGCTCATCGCACCCCATAACCCACAGCAGAACGGGGTGGCTGAGCGGAAGAACAGAACGATCGTGGGTGCTGAATGGGCGATGTTGCATGATCAGGGCCTTCCCATACACTTGTGGGTTGAGGCATGCAATACTGCGGTTTATGTGCAAAACCGTTGTCCTCATAGAGTACTTGGCATGAGTACACCCGAAGAGGCGTTTTCTAGTAAGAAGCCTGATATTTCTCATTTGAAGATTTTTGGCTCACCTATTTACATTCATGTGACGAAGGATGCCAGGAAGAAGCTAGAGCCGACCGCAGAGGTTGGGATATTTTTGGGGTACAAAGAAACACCCCATAATTATCGTGTGTATTTTCTAGATAGTTGGATGACTGTCGTGCGACAGGATATCAAATTTCATGAGGAGAAAGCCATGAAGTTGTCGCTTGAGAGGGAGCTACACTTGCATGTAGAGGAGGAGCTACTTGTTCCTAAAGATGAGCCTCAAGATGTGGATCAACCATAAGAGGAGGTTCATGGAGTGGAAGAAACCACTCATGTAGCTCCAAACATCATAGGGCGAAAGCGCACTACAGAAGCTAAGCGACTGAATCTTGATGCAAGAGAAGATTGTGAGCACCTACATCAAAACGTGTACAAAGACAAATACCGATCGACATACTAGAATGGCTCGATGAGAAAGTGTATCTTGACAGAACTATCTTTCCAGACAAAAAGGAGGACCCCGTATGGTGAGATGCCATGTGGAAGAGTATGATTTTGACGTCGAATAGCATGGCGATCGTCCCAAGACCGGAAGGGGAAATCGTTGGTAGGTTCGAGATGGATCCGCAAAGTGAAGCAAGCGGTTTACCAGAGTCGAGAAGCACATGAAAGACGATGTTCTCGTGGTCAAGGTATCGAGGGGATCGACTATGAAGAAACCTTTGCACCTCGTTGCAAGGTATTCTTCCGCGTACATCCTCTCTCTCTCAAATACAGATGGGTAGTCCAAAACATCGATGATGTGGAAGATCACAGCTCCTCAATGGAGTCATTGAGGATGAGGTGTACATAGAGCAGCCCAAATGTTTCGATATCTTCAGCAACGAGTCGCATGTGTGCAGGCTCAAGAGAGCGTTGTATGGGTTGAAACAAGCACCTCGTGCTTGGTACACACGGATAGACAGTTATTTCACCGGACTTGGATTCTCCAAGAGTGAGGCGGATCCTAACCTATACCAGATTGTGGTGGAGGGTAAGTTGCTGATCATTGTACCTTATGTAGATGATTTTGATATCGATGAGCATAGTCAGCTTGATACCCTCATGCAAGGCTGATCTTGCAAAGGGAGTTTGAGATGATGACTGGCCTCCTTCATTATTTCCTGGGATTGGAAATTTGGCAGCAGAAGGGTGGACTGTTTGTGTCTCAAGGCAAGTATGCCCGGGAGATACTGGAGAAGTTCAACATGCAAGGCTGCAAGCCTATCGACACTCCTCTTCCTGGTGGTTGGAGGAAAGAGGATGCTACATCGACAGAGGTAGTGGATTCCACTGTTTATCGACAGTTGGTTGGTTCGCTCATGTATCTAGTCAATACACGACCGGACATATGCTATGTTGTTAACCAGCTTTCACAAGCTATGGTTAAGCCTACCAAGCTCTTTTGGAAGGTGGGGAAGCATGTATTGAGATATCTCAGAGGCACATTGGGATATGGATTATGGTACAGACAGTCGGATGAGGTGAGGCTATGTGGCTTCACGGATGCAGATTGGGCAGGGAGCCCAACGGACAGAAAGAGCACATCTGGAGGGATTTTCAGTATCGGGTCGACAGCAGTTTCTTGGTACAGCAAGAAGCAGAGATCCGTGGCACTCAGTTCAGCAGAGGCCGAGTATATGGCAGCGAGTTTGGCTGCATGCGAGGCTATATGGATGAGGAAGATCCTGGTCGGGTTGTTCGGTTCACACTTAGATCCTACTATGATATATTGTGATAATCAGAGTTGCATCAAACTCTCGGTTAATCCAGTATTTCATGATAGATCTAAACACATTGACATCTGGTATCATCATATCAGAGATTGTGTGCAGCGGAAGGTCATGTTACTTTCATACATTCCTACGGAGGATCGGGATGTTGATATCTTGACGAAGGCGCTCACCAGGAGCAAATTCGAATACCAAAGAGGCAGATCGGGTATGTATAATCCCTATCTTGTTGAGAGGGAGTGTTGAGATTGCAACAAGATGATAAGCTTAGTGAAAAGAGTCGCCTTCACTAAGTGGGCCCGCAGGCTATTTTTGGCGCAAAGTCTATTTTTAGACTATGTCTATTTTTAGACATGTCGATCATATTCTATGAGTTGGAGGATGTTATTTGTGGATGGTTGGTCAAGTTGGAAAAATAGATGGACTTCTATTTTTAGACATATTGGGCGGAATCTATTTTTAGATTGCCAGTCTAAAAATAGATATGTCGAATATTATTAGCTCTTAATAATATTTGGACTCTAAACATTATCTTATTCTCTTGGAGCACTTCAGTTAAGTGCACAGATGTGACATAGGAGCTGACAGAAGGAATTACGCTATTCTTGAGGGTTAAGCATCGAGGAATTTAGTTAGAACTCATGTGATAGAGTTTGGTGGAGTTGTAGAAGTAGTTGGTGGAGTTGTGTTCAGTTTAACTCAGTTAGACACAGTTGAGCTAGTTGTATCTAGTCTAACTGATTGATACACTAGTGAGAGTGGTGTGAATTAATTAATAATTAATTCACTAAATATTAACTCATTAATCAACTGAATAATACACTGGGCTAAGCATAGAATCGATGGGGCTCAAAGGAGACCAGTGATACATAGGGTGAAAGGGTGTAAGTAGCATTTTGTCCGTTGTGACTATAGTGTTGCATGATTTTGCACCACACATTGATGGAGATGCCAATGAGGATTGCGGATAAAGGTCGGACAAATTTGAGTTCATTTAGAGCCATTCTTCGAAACAGGATTGCTAGAGAGGGCAGTTAAAGGTGTATGTGAGACTCTGCAAAGGGATTTGCTAGATCGGGCCTGATTAATGTGTAGCGATTGTATTGTACTGAGAGCTTGATATGATCAGCTTTGTATGAGGATTGTTACATGATCTCTATGACATATATTATATACAGATATTTGGGGTTTTTATCTTCAGGCTTTCCCGTTAAAACATTGTGTTTATATGTGTGAATTTTTATGGTTTTAGTGTGTGCATGCAATTGATTTAATTTCCGCAAGTAATGATCAATAGTAGAAGAGATTTTGTATTATGCATGAAGTCAAATGCTGTGTGATCAGGAGAATATTGGATGTATAACGCATTAGTTATATAGTTTCTACATTCATGATAGATGTGCTTACATTTCTTTATGTGATAAACCATCTCCCCCTGTCTACATAAATTCCTTTAGCTCATGAAGGATTTCTTGCCTTGTGTGATCAAGTAGAGGAAATCATCATAATATCATGTGTTTCTTCAATGGATTTACTTTCGAGAGATGATTTATCAAGATTTTCCATGTGTAACTCATCAAGGACTTCATAGGGCCCACTCACGGATCACTTTCTGCAAGAATACTCAAGAATCAAAAACTCCCCCTAACTGTATGCATGGTCTCTTTTTGGTAGGGTTTCATCATCAAACACTTGAAATATCACATTTTCCAAGGATGTCTTCATCAAATCAACAACATGTGTTGTTGGCTAGAGTGTTCAAGAGACTTTCAGAACCAATTTGCTTCCTTTTCCACACTTGTGTAACTTTCTTCTCTAGCTTGGTTTTCATAGTTTTAGCTTGTTTAGGGAGCCAAGTCAATTTACATTCACGAGCCATATGTCCAATTTTATGGCAATTGAAGCATTCCATTCTACTCATAAATGAGGATGCATTATTTCTTCTTGCAAAGCTACTTCTAGGAGATTGAAGGGGACCATTAAATTTGTCCTTGTGGTATGCCCTACAATCCTTTTCCATATGCCCAAAGTTTGTACAAGAATAGAAATAACCAAAAAATATACTTTGGTACCCGGGAGATGAAGAGTTACTTGAAGTACTTCAGAAGTCTTTTTGCCTTGGAATTATTTGATGATATTCATTTCCTTTTGTATTCTGGACATCATCTTTAAATCTCCTTGGAGTATGGTTTCTTCTAATGTCATCTTGACTCTTGCCTTTGCTGGAACTGGGAGTATCATTTCTTCCTGGCTTCCTCGCATCCTTGTTGTTTGAAGCATTATCATTCTTTCTTGAGGGTTCGCCTGCATAGCCAAGACCTGATTTATCAAGGACGAATCTTTGATGAATTAGGATGTCATCTAGGGTTTGATAACTCTTCAAGTTCTTATTCATCAAGTCAACTTCCTTTTTAAGAGAGACAAATTCTCCTTTCATTTTTTCACAATATTCATCTTTCATGACTAGTTGCTTCTTCATTTCTTCCATCATCCTTGTTGCTTCGTGTGCTTCGTTTTTAAGGGAGATGATATATGATTTCATTATGAAGACTTATTCATTCTTCTTTGCTAGACTGCTCTCCATTTATTCTTTTATTCTTGTAGCTTCACACGTTTCAGCGTTGAGAAGATTGATGTCTAATTTTAGTTTGAAGATTTCTTCATCATTTTATTCTAGTTGGCATATCATGGTTTTTCTCTCCTTTTCTACTTCATCAGCTTGTCCTTCTATGAATGCCAAAGTTTCCATCACCTTCTCGGCTCCTTGTGCTTGTTTCCTTGCTTATTCTGGTTGAGATCTAAGAGATGAGACCTCTTCCTTGTATTGACCAATCTCTACTTCAAGATTGTTCAAGCTCTTAAGTCTTTTTTCAAGGTGGCTTGACAAAGCTTCTTCCCTTTTGTTTGCCTTATCCAATTGATTTTTCATAAATATGACTTCCTCATGATGCTTTCTTTTGTTTTGATGAAATTCCTTCTTAATTTTGGCGAGCTCCTCATCTCTTTCTTGTACTTGAAGCTTGACAAAGTCAGCTTCCTTCCTTGTCTTGTCTTGCTTACCATCTTGTGATTTCTTCTTGAGTTCCTCATTTTCCTTTTTCAAATTGTTAATCTCTTCCATGGAAGCCATAATTTTATTCAGGAGATCTTCTTCAAAGTATTCTTTGTTCTCTTCATCTTCTAGGTCTTCTTTAGCCTTATTGTCATCTCTCTTATCTTCAGCTTCCTTGATGGGTTATGTACTTCTTTTTTGTTTTTCATCATCTTATTGACTAGAGATCATTGTCAATGCTCCTTTTGAGTGAATATCATGAATTTTGTCCCATATCACTTTTGTTGATGAACATCTTTCAAAATTGGCCTTCACAGAATTTGGTAACCCATTCAAAATTGCCTTCATTTCTCTTTTATTGTACTCCTTGGATTCTTCGTCCATCGTGTCATTAGTAATCACTGATTTCCAAACTTCAATTCCTTGAGTCTTCAAGAAATTTCACATTCTTGCCTCCCATATATCAAAATTTCCATTGAACAATGGAGCCTTCGCAAATTGATTTACTTCAATTACGATGGTTGAGGAAGACACATCTTTAGGAAGATTGGAAACTTTCTTCCTTGGTTTTTCCATTTGTGTTCTAATAATCAACCTTCAACCTATTAGGCTTTGAGTGAAGGTACTGGCTCTGATATCAATCGTTGTAAATAATGAGAGGGGGGGTGAATCAATATTTCTTTCCAATTATTATTTTTACCAGTTAGATCACTTATATTTAGAACACAACTGAATAATAAGAATAAAATTATTTTATTAATATTCATAAATTAAGTACAACATTTGTGTAGGGCTCCAACCCTAGATGAAGACACCAATATTCAATCTCCCAGACTCCAACCTGTATTATGCCAAGCATTGACTTGGACTTCCCAAGGCTCCAACCTTGTCAGTTTGAGGCACCAACCTCTAGGGCTCCAACCCTATCTCTGGTATAGGCTCCAACTTGGTCTCTTGAGGACTCCTATCCTCTAGGGCTCCAACCCTATCTTCCAAGGCACCAACCTTGTCTCTATGAGGCTCCAAACTCTAGCTTCAATTCGTCAAGATATATTTGGTTATACTTCATGGCTCCCAATGTCTTCTTCAACGAGCCCTGACAATATTCAGTTATCCCCTCACTTATTCTCCATGTCACTTCATCAATGACAACATTTTCTTCTTAGAAAGTGTCACCACTAATCTTCATTGTACCCAAAAAATTTCTTCAAGTCACTTCATGATGGCTTCATTAATGCATCATCGTCTTCCAAGATCACTCAAGGCTTCTCAAAAAAATATCTTCAATTTGGAACCTTCTTCAAGGTCACTCCACAAATACTTCAATCAAGTATCAACACCACAATCCGAGGTATTAAAGACTTCACTCTTGTTCGAGCTTCCGTGTATGAGCTACTACACAGTCTGAGCTTGTGTATTGGTCAATTTTTACACCGATGTTCACTATTTTAACCGAGCCAAATATATACCACAGTCTAAGCCTAGAAAACACACCACAGTCCATGTAGTTATTGTCTTGTCACATTTTCAAGCTTCTTCACTTATGGTAGATCTGAGAGATTGTTTGTTAATTGAGCTAATTTGAGAGACTGTGCCTGTAGCTTAGTCCAAAAATTTTTGCACAAAGCCAAGTTCTATAGCCCTAAACCGAGGCTTATCAAGATCAAAAAAAAGGTGTTGTAGGTGTATACAAGTTCTGTACTAAAACTTCGGATCTGACCTTTTGAAATGTGCCACTAAGAGAAAACCGAACTATTGCACATTCTTGTCGCATCAATAGACTGGTCAGGGTTACTAAAAGTCCCTTGTCAGCCACTCCACCTCTTCCAAAAGACCTCCTATAGTTGTGGCATCCTCTTCTTAAGTTCTGCCCACAACCTGCTCCCTTTCTGGGCTAATATCAGCCCCAAGCAACCTTCCTCGACCCTCTTGTTTAGAGAAACAAGGTCTGCGACCTTGCTGTGTCAACAACTAGCTCCACAACACCCTATTTCAAGGACTTTCTAGGTTTCTGCCTATTTTTTTAATCATCTGGGAGCTGCGGTATTTAGAAAAGATGAAACCCACACAAAAGAAGCCCAAAATAATAGATTTTCTTGCTCCTCGGCCTCCTGTAAACGTCTTCTGAAATTTTTGACCAAATTGATACCAAGAAATGAATTTCAAATTGTGTATATATAGTCTTTATTGTGATTGAAAACGAAGAGACTCATCACTATTATGTAGGCTGACTTGAGAGGCTAGGACAGGTCGGCTCCAAAAAAAATAATTATTGCACAACTTCAAAAATCAATATCTTTCTAACCACGAGGAGTTTTGGGGCATATGAGGGCTCATTGGAAAGAGGAAGGAGTCCTCCTTAATATGGTGAAGGAGCCATTTTGAAATGATGTCTCCAATATCTCAAAAAATAATTTTCTTTATGATTGTTTGGAGGTGATTAGGACAGCAAGAGGTCATTACTATCTTCTCCATTGTCATGTATCCAACAATGTCATTATATGTCATCAAGTATGGTGATGTCATTCATTTCATATCTCCCATAATTTTCCATGTCATTATTATGTATGTCCTTATGTGTGATAGTGTAGCATCAATCATGTTACCAACCATGTCATAGTGAAGCATCCATTAATTTCCATCCAGAGAGCCCATCATGAGATTTATATTTCATCAATGTAAGGGCATTCATGTATAGTCCTCCATATTTCATCAAGGGCTTGTATAATAGATACATCATTAAGTGTAGTCTTCTAGGTTACCAAACAAGTTACATGATTGACACTTGG
Source organism: Pinus albicaulis (assembly GCA_034641835.2). NCBI lineage: Eukaryota > Viridiplantae > Streptophyta > Pinopsida > Pinales > Pinaceae > Pinus > Pinus albicaulis. The sequence goes on along the minus strand of CM076573.1, from coordinate 729,845,438 downwards.
CACCTTAAGAATATTCGCCATCTTGATATCATATTGGTTCCAGACTTCTTTATCAAGAGTAAGCACATCATAATTAATGATATCCTTATTAACCAAGAGGTACTTGCAATCATGAGCAAGGACATCTTTATATGAGGTATGCATGATGTTACTACTAGGGTTTTACATTAGGGTTATTATGACTTTAAAAGAATATTGATCCCCATATTGACATCAATGACAACCTTAGACCAACACACACAAGTTTGATTACACTGTAGGAATATGTGACAAGTTAGATGACATGGTAGGAGTATGTGACAAGTTAAAGTGCATAAAGGTAGAGCTTATTGAACTAAGATGATGACATTGCATGTTGGATAGGTGACACAATATAGGAAGATATGGAATTTTGTATGGCTAAGTAGGCCAAATCCATGTGACACGCGACATCCTTTAAATATCACCATTGTTACGGGATAAAGTACCCTAGGGTCTGGGTTGGGAACCCAGAAGAGCAAGAATTATACAACAACAAGAAGCATACAAATTTATAGTCTTAATGCTTAAACTAGTAAAATGGGAAGAAGGGGTAGTACCAGTAGGTCCTAGGTTTGAAGGCAATCCTGCAGGGTTCAAACCCTCTGCTTCTCCTAGTGCTCCAAAACCTACAACTCTCTCAAGAAAAGCACATATACTAGTAATAACTAAAAGCATGTTCAAGATTTTAGTGTTAGATCATATAATCATTTAAGCATAAAAACCTGAAATCATTCATAATAGGATCATAACATGTATAAATCATTAATATCATGAACATTAAGAATGAGACAGAGCTTCTTTATTGATGAATGCAAATAATTTTGGAGGAATACCACCTGATTCAGCCACGGCTCAAAGAGAAATTGTCCTCCGGATCTGTCCAACCCAAGCCTCAACAATCTCCTTCCAAAAGCATACACATGGATTTCATATAAGAGGAATGAACATCTCTGTGAGGGAAACAAGGGTTTCCAGAATCTGGGAGTGCAAGAGGCACAAGGATAAATCAGACTTGATCAGGACTAAATGACTATAATATCAATACCTATCTCTCTCCCCCCTTAAGTCCTTCCCATGAGATGTATTTATACCACCCAAAAACATTTGTTTCAGTTGGAATACATTTAGGCCATGGGCTTCTGTAGGTAGGCTTCCGGTGTAACCCGTAAACCCCGCCCTAAAAATAGGGAATTTTCTATTTTTTTCATATTTTAAATTATATACGCGGGTTGGGTATAGAAGGACCCGCATGTGCATGCACTTTTGAGAGGGTAGAGTCACGTATGGAATTCAAAATAAATTTTTTTAGATAAAGGTCCAAGTCTGAAGGGAAAGGACTACCCAAGGCCATAACTCAGAGCATCAAGTATACAAAGGTGGAAAATGATGCTATAAAAACCATGTGGAATAATGACATCACCATGAAGAGGGAATTTTATTCAATAGATGATGTGGCACAACTTTTGGATTTGTGTCAATACATCGTATTTGCGAGCAAGTTTTAGAATTTCTAAAATTCTATTAAAGACTATACAGTAGGAATTAGAATAGGTTTGGAAATTCAACATTCAGATGTTTTTTATCGAGTGCATCAACAAAGGAAGATGGACCCAAACCCAAACATAATCACATCATATGTAAATACCCATTCATAGTCACAGTCACTTGAGGAAGGTGTTGAAGGCTTCAATAGCTTAGACATTTAGAATTTCGCATTGAGTTTAGTTATGAATTAAAGTATTTTATTGCATAGTTGGACAGGGGAGAACTACAAAAAATAGAGGACCCAATATGATGATGAGAAGTGATGGATAGCGGCTATTTGAAAGGAAATTAAATTATGAGGATTGCATGAAGAAAATGTGGTTGAGTAGAAGAAGGTGTCGTGTGAGATTGCGGTGGGTAAGAAATAAAGATAATATTTTACACTCTCTAATTGATAAATGAACACCAAAATTATAGAACCGCAATTTCACAGGCTAGATGTGAACTAAGTTGGATATGAAGTACTTCCTCGAGCAGGAGGAAATTAATTTAAGTGCTTTCTTGAGCCTAATGTGGAGTGAATGAAGCTCTTGTTCTAGTTCATTCTATAAGTTAAGAAAAAAATAAAAAGCAGCGGCAAAGGGCATGAGAGTTATGGGTAAAATAGCCACATAGTGAGAATATATAAGGTAGATTGGGAGTAGTAAATCTCGATAGAGAGTTAATTAATAAATTTTAGTGTTGCATACGGTGTTAGTGTGTTCCTGCAGAAGAGTGAGAAACCTAGTGAGGTCGAGGATCTATAGAGCAGAGTTGGTTGCAAGAATATAATAAAATTAATCAAAAATTAAATTAAATAAAGTTGTCAGAGGTATGAGTTTGAAAATCTAATGAAAGAATAAATCTAACTGGAAAAAACAGGTTGGTGCCTGCATAAATCTAAGTTCGGTGCCTTTAAGCAAGTTGGTGCTTGCTGATTTGATGGGGTTGGGGCCTCTTGTGAGATGATGCTCACAAAGAATTGATGTAAAAAGTGTTGGTGCTTTGAATTTACATCATAATAAAAGCAAGCTTTGGTGTTTTTCTCTTGGAAGTGTTTCCATGCTAAAACACTACGTACAAATTTGATGTGAATTCTTTTCTATTGTGTATAACTTATGAGTGATTGAATAGTTGGTTAAATAATCGTAAAATTTATAATCGTTGATTCATGCCCCCTCCTCAGTAATTCCTTATTCACAACATACAGTATTAGTCTTCATGTTCAGAATTCATCCCCAAACTCTTCCTTGGTCACACATCTTCCATATACTTAACTATCAAACCTATTTAGCTCACGCAAAGCTTCGTTTAACTTCTACGTTCCTTCTCACTCTTCACACAACAACAAAAAATCGGAATTGTAATAATGACCATTCTATGAAAAACTCATATTTTCATGCACAATCACATATCTTCTACTTTTCAAGATTCTCTGGCTTCAATTATTTAAATTATATTTTTGAACCAAAACTTGGCAGGGTCAACTCTCCATAGATTTTTCATTTTATTTTCTCAATTGGAAATCTGGTCTAGAAGACATGGATAATAATTAAACCAACAAATCCTCGGTTCCTCAGGGGCTTAGCTTTAGTTCCACATGACTATATGATATGAACCTACTTAAATATACATTCCACTAAATCCATATCCAAATCCACTTAATATATGTAATAAGTTGTTGGATACCTGAATTTTTTATCTTCCCAGATTAGGTTTAAATCTAGCTTCAAGGGCTACAACATTATCCCATATGACCAGATGGCATGACCACATCATTAAAATGCGAGCTAAACATATCCAATAATTTGGATTATTATGGTGCACACCTGCTTAAGGCCCAGATGAACTGAAGTACATATACATTTCAATGCCTTCTATATGAAACCGTGACTAGAAAATATTGGTCAATCTACCTCTGAAATTGAATCTAGATCTAAGTGTTATCGAAAACAACAAACATTTACTATCCTTAGATATTTGTATGAATAGATATCCTTTTCCTCCACATGGAGCCTTGCTGGAATCAAATTTTTACCAGATTCTTTATCTTTGCTTAAATCTAGATCTGAGCTTAATTTTCACTAGCAAGCATTTCTTACCCACAGATACCTAGATGGTTGGATAACCTTTCTCCACTGCTAATTTTGGTGCAATTACCTTATTCTTCACCATTTTGTCCAAAAAAAAAATACACGTGAAAACTTTTCCAAACCGATCCCTGGCGTGAATCCAGAGTCTTCAAAAGATGCCATGTCAAAACTTTGAGATCTAATCAAAACTTGCCACATGGTTCTCTTGCCATGTCATTTTGAAGTGAGCATACTTCCATGTTTCATATACCACTTATACAATTAGCCACCTTAAATTGAAGAAAATTAGTGCCACATGTAGTCACCTTTGGTTGATACGTCGACAACCTCTTCCACTTGGTGCCACCTTCCATCCCACTTGAACTGCCATGTTAGCTCGGGTCCACTTGATGGCTAAGGAAAGGAAATATGGATTTGATTCTTTTTTATGGTGCTATTTTGATGCACCCCCAGATATATGGATGCCTCAATATATGTTAAAATCCTAGATATATGTAGGAGGGGTAGTGTGCCACATTTGTGTAAGAAACCACTGGTATCGCGGGAGTCAGCCTTCTTGGTTTTGGTACGAAGCAAGGGGGGAGGGGGGCACACCCAATCACATGCTACCACTTAGACAGTTGATAAACCATGATGGTTTCCACCACAGGGGCACCTATCCATTAACATTTGGAAAAACCTAGGCCCCCTCTTATTGTCAGTCTACCCAAGTGGCTTGATCTCACAACACATATTTTATTTTTATCACCCATTTTGGAAATATCCACTTTTAACCTAATTTTTTCCTAGGTATATGATAGTTAGGGAAAGTGTTATATATTTTTGCAAAGTTCTTGGAGAATATTATTTAACCATGCAACTTTCATTTTCATTTGAGTTGAAATTTACAGCAAGAAACAATGAAATTGGCATCCAGAAAGGAAGAAAAGTGACCACATAACTGGTGTGGGATTCCAGTCACACATGAGTGAGGAATTCAGTTACACACTAGCGCTAAATGTGGGTGTCTAATTTATTCATCCCTTAAATAAATTGGAAATTAAATTGTAATTTCATCTCATAACAACTTGTATCAGTTAACTAAGTCAGAAAGAATGAATTAGCTCAAGAAATTCGAGTTGAGGGTCAAAGGTGAGGCATGTAGAGTGATTCTATTATTTTCAGGGTCCAGTTGCAGTTAATGCATTATTTTAGTGCATGTGTAATCAGTTAACTCAAATTAATTGAGTTAAAATCAATTTAACTAGTTATAACTGAGTGATGAGCTAGTGAGAGGTCAAGTGAATTAAATTACATTTAATTCACAAGTAGTGATCTATCAGAGAACTGATGATTCACCATTAATATTTTCATGCATGTCAATTCTGATGACGACCTAGTTCAGACAGAGGTTAAAGGGAAGTTAACTATCAGTTGTATTATTAGAAAATTTCTCAGGCGCAATTATAAAGTCACACAAAGGCTCATGATGGATTGCGCAGTCAAGGAAGGTTGATTATCCTATTTAATAGGGATTAATTTCCTAGGGATTGTGTGAGCAAGGCTGGGCTTTGCAGAGGCTGAGAATTGACTAAGTGTTTGTCAATTTTTCCTGAGCATTGCAAGTCGGTTTTGAGTAGGATCAGAGTGAGACAGTCATGAGAGTGCAAGATTTTCTCGGTGTGAGAAAGCATTGTATTGTTTCATGATTCCTTTACTTTGTACAATATATGATAGCGGGGTTTTGAGCAGTTGCTTTCCCCAAGAATATCTTTTGTTGTGTGATTGATTTACTTATTTCTCTTACTTGCATGTGATTAAGTGATCATATTTTATATTCCAAAAATATAGTAGAAGGATTCAGTATCTTGTTTTAGTACATTACCTGATCGGATTGAATCCATTGATATAGAGTTATTATATAATTTCTACATGGTATCAAAGCACGAATTTTTTGGGTAGTGAGTTTGCAGAGAATATCTGAAAGTTTTGGTGCACAATTTTCAAAAAAAAATAGCATATTTGGATTTCTTGCGAAAAAATACCCAAATTGAAAAAAACAATTGGTCGAATAGGGGCTCGGATGAGGGAAATATCGTCGATTTAAAATCAGATATTTTTTTATAAAATTTTGTGACGGGGGGACAATTACAATGTGCGCGAGTCAAGAACCTGCATGTACTTGAGGTACAAGATGCATGAAAATATTTGAGGATAAAAGTAGAGGTTAGTGACTTGGTGATTGAGAGGGATCCTCTCAACATGCAAACTCAGAAGCAGTCTCAGAAGGTTATGGAGCAACCACAATTAGAGAAGCAAAGAGGAGACTGAGTGGAAGAGTCCACTCAAGTAGAGACCTCTAAGAGGGGGAAATTTCAAGGAAAAAAAGCAGAGGGAGTACATGTAGTTATACATCCACGTGTGAGGTGGGGCGTAAGGTGTAATTAATCCAAGATTCAAGATCATCTTAGCTCGTGTCCATTGAGATGGTGTGTCTCATGGATCGAACCTAGCTACGAGGAGCCCGCGCATGTTAACAACAAGAAGGATCGCCAGATTGATGGGCCGTACGTCGTGAAGAGGAACTAAAGTGATGACAAGCCGGGATACCTGGAGCGTATCAAAGTTGGTCGAAAGAGGGCATAGATGCAGTATGTCGCAGGTGTAAAGAGTCCAAAGAGATATGTGTGTGAGCTAGCAGCACCGAAGACTCTCATGATAGATGCATCATATTGATTCCAACATTGCTGAAGACTATTCGGGCCTTTGTGTAATTCGTGATGTGAAAACAACACTAGAAAAGTGTTTCTCATAATATTCCAAAGGTACCGGATCGTGACAGATTAATTATTTCTTGTTGATGTTGAGATTCAACAAGATGATGAGCTTAGTGAAAATTAAGCACCTTCACTAAGTGGGGCCCGCAGGTTATTTTTGGGTGTATGTCTATTTTTAGACATGGTGAGAATATTCTATTAGTTGTAGGATGTTATTTTTAGATGGTTGGTCAAATCTAAAAAATAGATGAAATTCTATTTTTAGAATATTGGGCGAAGTATATTTATAGATCATCAATCTAAAAATAGATGCATGTCGATTATTATTAGCCCCTAATAATAATCCGACAATAAATATCAACTTATCTCTTGGAGCACTCTATTTCAGTGAACAGATTTTGAAAATCAGTGGGCTGAAGGAATTATGCAATTCCTAGGGTGGTTGGTGACTAATGCATGGAGGACTCAGTTAGAACTGAAGTGGCAAAGTTGTGACAGAGTTGGAAGAGTAGTTATGGGAGTTGTTATTTAGTTTAACCTGGGCGACATGATTAAAAATCGTTGAGCTAGTTGTATCTAGTCTAACTGGAAGATACACTAGTTGATAGTTCAAATGAATTAATTAGTTAATTAATTCACAACTAATAACTCACTAAAATCGAACAACATCGTGCAGCTAACTACTTGCATGCCGTATCCAAAGTGATAGGATAGTGGTGGGTGAGATGGAGTATCCGTTGTGACTAATAGTGATGCTTTCAATGTATCTGACACACATTGGAGTTGCCAATGATGATTTCCCACCAAGGCAAGGCCAATTCAAATTCATTCAGGGGTCTTCTTCAGTAGGGATTGCGCAGTGGAGGAAGGCTGTCAGGAGGCAAGAAATTGGTGCATAGAGATGCAAATTTCTACATGACAGTGTGTAATGATTGTTGATTGTACTGAGATCTTGATGTACTAAGATTTTTATGATATTATTACATGATTCCATTGATATACATAATATATGATAGTTGGGGTTTTTAGCTTTAAGCTTTCCCATTAAACAATTGTGTTATGTGCGATTGAATTTATTCACGTGTTTGCAATTGAGTTTTAAATTTCCACAAGTTTAACGGTGGAAGGATTCTGTATTTAGAAAGAATATAAATATTTTTAGATTAGGAGGATATGGTAATTCATCAGTATTAATAAATTTCTACATGGTATCGGAGCAGTATTGATTACTGGAGATTACAATTGTGAATAATCGCTGAGTTTTGTGCTAGTGGACAATTCGAATTTGCTGTAGAAATTTCTTGGTGCGACAATTGAGTATTCATTGAAATGTATTTCAATGGGTTGCGATTGGAGTATGCCCTTGAGGGCAACTCAAATTACATAGCCTGGAAGGATAGGATGGAGGTGGTGCTTGAAGATAATGGATTGAAGGAGTTCATCAACAGCGATGTTCCTAAGCCTACTTCTAGCGATGTTGCAGTACTTGATGCATGGAAAAAGTAGGTAGCGAAGACAAGAATAATTATGTTGGAAGGTGTGAAAAAACATATTGTGTCAAGCCTTCATGGGAAATCCACTCCATTTTCAATGTGGAAGGCTTTGACAGATTTTTTCCAAAGCAACAACGACCATAGGAAGTTGGCGCTGAAAGATAAGCTCAGAAAAATAAAAATGGAGAAGGGGAAAATATTCCAAAATATCTACTATTTGTCCAATGCAGATGACTTGGGAAGTACAAGATTACATTTGCAGATGATGAATTGGTGAGCGTGGCTCTCCTTGGTCTTCCAAATATTTGGCATAGCTACGAAGACTCTGTCAATGGATGAGAGAAATTGTCGGGATGGGAGTGACTTTGGTCAGATCTTTTGTAGGAGGAGATAAGGCAGGGTACCAGGGATGGTTCTTCATCGAAGAATGAATATGAATAGAATTTCACTTTGGCGGCCAAATAAAGGAAAGGGAAGGGGAGAAATTTCCTTCAAAATCTGATGCTAAAGGCAAGAAGCAGGATTTGTCCAAAGTGAAGTGTTTTCACTGTCACGAACATGGGCATCTCGCCACTAACTGCCCACAAAAAAAGAAGAACAAGAAGGTTGTTGGAGCTGCAGCTAGAGAGGCCTTAGCCTCGCAATTTGAACTTGATTTCTATTTGATTTCATGCTTGGTTTCAAGTGCTATGGGATCGGTGTGGTATCTTGATAGTGGTGCGTCTTTCCATATGACGGGAGACAAGGAGTTGTTTAGTGACTTGGAGGAGAAGGATCTCCAAATGCATATAGAGATGGGCGACGATGGTAGATATAGTGAGACCGGAATTGGAACCATTACCTTTGAGAGGGATTCAGGTAAACCATTTATGTTGAAAGATTTTATGCATGTTCCAGGTCTAAAGAAGAACTTGGTCTCGGTTGCTATGTTGGCGGATAGAGGTTATGACGTTGTTTTCAGCGAGGGAAAAGCTTTCCTATGACATAAAACAACGGGTCAAACCAAGAGGATAGGGATTTGAGTTAAGAATCTCTACAAGCTGGAGGTAGATGGCTATTACCGCAATGAAGGGAAAAGGTGAAGAAGTGGTGGAGTTTGGGATGAGGGCGTAATTATAGCACAAGAGATTGGGACATCTTCACTATGGCGCCTGAAGATTTTAAGAGATTTACACCGGACTTCCCAAGTGTTAGTATGAATATTGATTCGAGGTGTACGAAAAAATACCGCTTTAGATGCACATAACAAATGGGAAATTTCAATGTTATAAATGACTGCTAATATCTTCAGATCTATAGTTAGATGATCAAGACAAATGCTGTAAAAATCTAGATCTATGCATTAGAAGACATTAAACAGTAGAAAAATAAGATTTACTCCATAGATCCAATAGACAAGACAAGAATATATCCAATGAAATTTTTATTAATGGCACCTGGGAGGAAAACACAAGAGGGTGTTCCCTGTTCTCCTCAATGGGATGGGTTCTTGTAAGTCCTCAACACTTCATATTTAGAATTCCTCTCTCTTGATGGTGTAGAAAACCCAGACAAAAATGGAAAAATATGGCTATGATAATGGATCAATAGCCAGACCAAGAGTTGAGATCCAGAGTGATCTTTAGGAAACAAAAGGTGACAAATGAATGGGAAAACCCTTCTATTTATAACAAAATATTGAGTTAGTCTAGATATTGGTGCATAGTTAAAATATTATTAACCAAATCAAGATCCAACTTTTTATGGAATATTTTATTATATTTGTTGGAGGGAAAAGGAATTTGACTTGAGTCAAATCCCCTTATTTGTAAATAATAAATAAATAAATGATTTATTTATAATTTTAAGGATGTGATTAAGTAATAATAAATAAATAAATGATTTATTTATCATTTTAAGGATGTGGTTAAAAAATAATAAATAAATAAATGATTTATTTATCATTTTAAGGATATGGTTGTGTAATAACCAAATAAATAATGATTTATTTAATTATTTAAGGGAGATTTAGTCATATTTAACAAATAATATTATTTAAGTAATGTTTAAATAATTATTCTTAGAAAATAATAAGATAAATAATGATTTATCTAATTAATTTCCTTGTTTTGGGTTAAATATAACTAGGAATATTAATTAAATTGTTGTTTAACTAATTATTCCTTGAGGAAAAATCAAGCAAATATGGATTTATTTAATGTTTCCCCATGGGGTTTCCTGTTTAGACCATAAACAACTTAATAAAGGTGGTTTACTAAGTTATTTTTCATAGTGAATGCGATTTTACTTGGGGTAAAATTGGTCTTACTTGGTATACTTGGGTCCATCCAATAACAATAGATTAGATGACCAAAAAATGGTGTAACACCAATGGTACTCTTGTGTATTCAGATCAGGGCAAGGGATTTACTATGGGTAATTTTATGAATACCACCTTTCATGAGAAGAAGAACCGTGCTTCGGTGATCCTGGAGAGAATTCACACAGATGTGTGTGGACCTTTCTTGATTGCTTCAACAACAAAACAAAGGTATTATGTTATATTTGTTGATGACTATTATCGTAGATGTTGGATCTTCTTAATGCAGAAGAAGAGTGAAACATTCTCAAAGTTATGTGAGTTTAAAGCATTGGTGGAGAAGGAGTCAGGGAAGCAAGTGAAGGCCTGTGAGCGATAATGGTGGTGAATATATCCTTAACGACCCGAAAGACTTATGTAGAAGAAGGAATTCGAAGATCACTCACAAGGCCTCTCACAATGCTTTGTATCGGGGCCGCGGAAGAGGAAGAATAGAACGATCGTGGGTGTTTCTGGGCGCAGCTATGTCGTGATGACCAGGGCCTACCGCGGCACTTGTGGGCGGAATCATGCAACAGTGTGGTTTATGTGCAAAATCGTTGTCCTCATAGAGTACTTGGCATGAGTACACCTGAAGAATATTTTAGTGGTAAGAAGCCTGATATTTCTCATTTGAAGATCTTTGGCTCATCTGTTTACATTCATGTGAAAAAGGATGTCGGGAAGAAGCTGGAGCCGACTGCATAAGTTGGGATATTTGTGGGGTACACAGAAACACCCCATAATTATTGTGTGTATTTTCCAAACAGTCGGATGACTGTGGTGCGACGAGATATAAAATTCAATGAGGGGAAAGCCATGAAGTTGTCGCTTGAGTGGGAGCTACACTTGCATGCGTAGGAGGAACTTCTTGTTCCCAAAGATGAGCCTCTAGATGTGGATCAACCATAGGAGGAGATTCATGGAGTGGAGAAGTCCACTCATGCAGAACCAAACATCGAGTAGCAAGAAGTGTACCATGAGAGAGAGACGTAAGTCGATGTAGCACAAATGTAGGAGTCCCTACATCACAAACAAGCAGCATGCAGACAACACCGCCGACGATCGGATACATGGCTCTTATGAGCAAGTGTATCATGACAGCAGCCATATTATTTTTTAAAGAAGCAGCAGCAGGAGCCTACATGGGTAGATGCTATGGTGGAGGAGTATGACCTGTATTGTTAGAAATAGTGCTTCGAGAGATCGTTCAAGGTCATGGGTAAATCAATTATAGGATCAAGATGGATCTACAAGGTAAAGCAAGCTACCGAGGGGAGTGTGGAGATTATAAGGCAATATTTGTTTCCCGAGTCTTCTCACAGAATGAGGGGATTGATTATGAAGAAACCTTTGCACCTTTCGCACGGTATTATTCCATAAGGACCATCCTTGCTCTCTCAGTGCATATGGGTTGGCACATTCATCATATGGATGTGAATATTGCGTTCCTTAATGGGATCATTAAGGAAGAGGTGTACATTGAGCAGCTTGAAGGATTTTAGATCTTCAGCAGCGATTCACATTTGTGCAGACTCAAAAGAGCATTGTATGGGCTGAAGCAAGCACCACATGCTTGGTACACATGGATCGACATCTATTTCACCGGACTTGGCTTCACCAAGAGTAGGCGGATGAAAACCTGTACCAAATTGTGGTGGAGGGTAAGATTTTAATCATTGTTATTTATGTTGATGATTTAATACTAACGGGTGATGAGTAGTTGATACACTCATGCAAGGTTGATCTTGTAAAGGAGTTTGAGATGAAGGATTTGGGCCTCCTTCATTATTTCCTTGGATTGGAAATATGGCAACGAGAAGAAATGTTTGTGTCTCAAGGAAATTATGCTCGGGAGATACTTCGTAAGTTTCACATGGAGGACCGCAAGCCCATGGATACCTTCTTCTGGTGAAATTGGAGGAAAGAGGATGATACATTGCAGAGATAGTGATGCCACCGTTTATCGACATTTGGGGGTTCACCCCATGTATTTAGTTAATACAAGACCGTATACATATGCTATGCGGTGAATCAGCTTTCACAAGCGATGGTTAAGACTACCAAGCTCTTTGGGAAGGCATGCAAGCATGTCCTGAGTTATCTCAGGGGCACATCTGAGTATGGCTTATGGTACGGACAGAAGGATGAAGTGAAGTTGCATGGCTTCATAGATGCAGATTGGGCAGGCAGCCCAACAGATAGAAAGAGCACATCAAGAGGGGTTTTCAGTATCAGATCTATAGCAGTTTCTTGGTACAACAAAAAACAAAGATCCGTGGCACTCATTTCAGCAGAAGCAAAATACATGGCAGCAAGTCAAGCTGCATGTGAGGCTATCTGGATGAGGAAGACCCTAGTTGGTTTGTTCGGTTCACATTTAGATCCTACGGTGATACATTGTGATAATCAGAGTTGCATTAAACTCTCGATTAATCCTGTGTTTCATGACAGATCTAAACATATTGATATCCGATATCATCATATCAGAGATTGTGTGCAGCGGAAGATCATGTTGCTTCAGTACATTCCTACGGAGGATCAGGATGCAAATATTCTGACGAAGGCGCTCACCAGGAGCAAATTCGAATACCATAGAGGCAGGATCGGGGTGAAGGATAATCCCTATCTTGTTGAGAGGTAGTGTTGAGATTCAACAAGATGATGAGCTTAGTGAAAAGTAAGCACCTTCACTAAGTGGGGCCCGCAGGCTATTTTTAAGTGTATGTCTATTTTTAGACATGGTGAGCATATTCTATAAGTTGCAGGATGCTATTTGTAGATGGTTGGTCAAATGTGAAAAATAGATGAAATTCTATTTTTAGAATATTGGGCGAAGTCTATTTATAGATCGTCAATCTAAAAATAGGTGCATGTCAATTATTATTAGCCCTTAATAATAATCCAACAATAAATATCAACTTATTCTCTTGGAGCACTTTATTTCAGTAAACAGATTTGGAAAATCAGTGGGCTGAAGGAATTATGCAATTCCTAGGGTTATTGGTGGCTCATGCATGGAGGACTTAGTTAGAACTGAAGTGGAAAAGTTGTGACAGAGTTGGAAGAGTAGTTATGGGAGTTGTTATTTAGTTTAACTCAGTTAAGTGAGTTAAACTCAGTTGTGCTAGTTGTATCTAGTTCTAACTGAAGATACACTAGTGAGAGTTTAGTGAATTAATCTGCTGGAACAATAACCCATAGACAACCCACAAATATAGTCAGCTTAACTACTTGCATGTACGTATCGAGGAGACCCAGTGGAGAGATAGGTGAAAGGGTGAGATGGACTATTCGTTGTGACTATAGTGATGCATTCAATGCATCTAACACACATTGGAGTTTCCAATGAGGATTGCGCAGTCAAGGCAAGGCAAATTCGAATTCATTCAGGGGTCTTCTTCAGCAGGGATTGAGCACTGGAGGCAGGCTGTCAGGAGGCAAGAAATTGGTGCATAGATATGCAAATTTATGCATGACAGTGTGTAATGAATCTACATTGTACTGAGAGCTTGATGTACTAAGCTTTGTATGAGATTATTACATGATTCCATTGATATACATAATATATGATAGTTGGGGTTTTTAGCTTTAAGCTTTCCCATTAAACAACTATGTTTATGTGTGATTGATTTTCTTCACATGTGTTTGCAATTGAGTTTTAATTTTTTGCAAGTTTAACAATGGAAGGATTATGTATTTAGCAAAAAGATAAATATTTTTAGATCAAGAGGATCCAATAATACATCAATATTAATAAATTTCTACATTGAGAGGGAACGTTGAAATCTTCAACAAGAAACAGTGAAATTGGCATCTAGAAAGGGGGAAAATTGACCACATAACTAGTGTGGGATTCCAGTCACACATGAGCGAGGAATTCAGTTACACACTAGCACTAAATGTGGGTGCATAATTTATTTATCCCTTAAATAAATTGGAAATTAAATTGTAATTTCATCTCATAACAACTTTTATTAGTTAACTAAGTCAGAAAGACTGAGTTAGCTCAAGAAATTTGAGTTGAGGGTCAAAGGTGAGGCATATAGAGTGACTCTATTATTTTGGGGGTCAATTTGCAGTTAATGCATTATTTTAGTGCATGTGTAATTAATTAACTCAAATTAATTGAGTTAAAATCAGTTTAATTAGTTCTAACTGAGTGATGATCTAGTTAGAGGTTCGGTGAATTAAATTAGATTTAATTCACAAGCAGTTACACAGGTTGAAGTTTCCGAACAAGAAATGCTGAAAGTGCATATCCGGAACATCATTCCTTGATCCCAGTGAAAAATCAGCACCTACACTAGGTGGGACCCACACATGTTATTTTTAGGTGTATGTTTATTATTTTTTAGACATGTTGAGAAAACCTAAAATTAGCAGAGGTCGTATTCTAGATGATTGGAGAAAATCTATTTTTAGATGAGTTTCTATTTTTAGATGAATGGGTGAAGTCTATTTATAGATGGCTCGTTCAAAATTAGAATGCATGTCGATTATTATTAGCCCTTAATAATAATTAGACAATAAATAGTAACTTGTTCTTCTTGGAGCACTTTATATTTCGCTTGTCGATGTGGCAAACAATTAATTGAAGCAGAATTTCGAATCCTGCATGGTTGGTGACCTGCTACGGAGGACTTCGCTATAAATCGACAATGGAAAGTTGCATGCAGTTGGAAGAGCAGTTATGTGAGTTGTTATTTAGCTTAACTCACTTCAGTGAGTTAAACTTAGTTGTGCTAGTTGTAACTAAACATACACTAGTGATAGATGAGTGAATTAATTATTTAATTAATTCACAAGTAGTGTCTTACTTGCAACTGAAGAAATACAACAGTTAACTACTTGCATGTCAGATCCAGTGGAGACCCAGTGGAGAGATAGGTGAAAGGGTGAGATGGACTATCAGTTGTGACTATAGTGATGAATTCAATGAATCTACACACACATTGGAGATGCCTATGAGTATTGTGTATTAAAGGCATGGTAAGGTCAAATTCATTCAGGGTTCTTCTTCAGCAGGGATTGCGCAGTGGAGGTAGGCTGTAAGGAGGCAAGAAATTGGTGCATAGATATGCAAATTTCTGCATGACAATGTGTGACAATTGTATATTGTAATGAGAGCTCTATGAGCTGAGCTTTGTATGAGATATATGAGATTTTTTCATGATCCATTGATATACATAATATATGATAGTTGGGGTTTTTAGCTTTAGGCTTTCCTGGTAAAACATCTTGTTATGTGTGATTGATTTTTCTTCATGTGTTTGCAATTGCTGATCTAATTTCCGCAAAGAATTAAGTAGAAAGGATTATGTATTTAAAAGTGGATTTAATTGTTAGATCAGGGAGATTCCGGTAATACATAACGAGTATGGTTTAAATTTCTACAATCTATAAAAATAACTGATGATTCTATATTAATAGTTGCATGCATGTCAATTATGATGACGACCTATTTGAGACCAAGGTTAAAGGGAAGTTAAATATCAGTTGTATTATTGGCAAATTTCCGAGGTGCAATTATAAAGTCACAAGAAGGCTCATGATGGATTGTGCAGTCAAGGAAAGTTGATTATCCTATTTAATAGGGATTAATTACCTAGGGATTGTGTGAGCAAGGCTGGGCTTTGCAGAGGCTGAGAATTGGCTAAGTGTTTGCAATTTTGCATGAGCATTACAAGTCAGTTTTGAGCAGAATCAGAGTGAAACAGTCAGGATAGTGCATGATTTTCTCGATGTGAGAAAGAATTGTAATGTTTCATGATTCCTTGACTTTGTGCAATATATGATAGTGGGGTTTTGAGAATTTTCTTTCCCCAAGAATATCTCGTGTTGTGTGATTTATTTACTTCTCTCTCTTACTTGCATGTGATTAAGAAATCATGTTTTATATTCAGAAAATATAGTAGAAGGATTTAGTATCTTGTTTTAGTACATTACATGATCATATTGAATCCATTGATATAGATTTTCTATATTATTTCTACAATTTGGACTAGGGAGTTGGAGAATAAATTCCTTCAAACATATATTATACAAATTGCAACTTTGAAAATCACGCTATTCACAATAACAACACACATTCAAAAATCTCCCATGTTGTTGGACTTTGATATCAATGACAACATATGTGAAACAATAATGAAGACAATGATGTTTAAAATTTATAGAACAAATGTGATAAGGAAGGACTTGGATGAACTAACATAGCAAAATTTAGGACAGGTCTTATTGGGAAAGGTTCAAAGCTTTCTCAAATTGAATGGATTTTCATATGTCACTCAAGAAAGCCTCGATGAGGATGGAGTTGAATGAATAATTTTTAACTATGATATTTTTTGTAACCTTTGTGACCTTTACATATATATAGAATAATATAATATTGGAAGTGAAAATGAAGTGCATGCATGGCTCAACAAAATCAAATTATCTTGATAAGTGTAGGTTTAACATAACTAGGAAGGAAAATTAAAAATTGTCTTTCAATTATATAATTCTTAACACTATATAAACAAGGACTAACATGAATCACCAAACAAATAAGAGGAGATTCTAGCAAGTATAAATATCCATTAACCAAATAATCAATCAAAATTAGAACATTGTTGCAAGGTATAAAGGAAACAAGCCTCATTCAACTAAAATCCTTTCCCTACTCATTGAGAGGTTCGATATTTAAAACAACCCTTAAATTAAACAACCCTTGTCCAAGTAAAATTATTTTCCTTGTAATTGAAACCTATAATATCTAAAACAATGGCCCTTCTCTTTCCTTTAGAATATTTTTCTAGAGCTTATCTTATTTTTTACTCCTATTGTTTATGTAATTCCTCCAACAGAGATCATGAATTTTGGTTTATGAGACTGTTTGCAAAGAACCCTTTTGTTTTATTCTCAAGTTAACAAAGTAGTTAATCTCCATATCTCTTAAGGAAAAATGATTCCTATAACTAATTTTGTCACTTCATACCACCCTCTAGAAAAATATTAATGATAGCATTCATAGATTGTTACATTGACATTAGAGAAACTTTGAGGTAAAAAAATGGGCCTAAAAAAAACAAAAACAAAAATGTACTAACAAAATCAACTTTAAAATAACCAATAAGGTTCAATATTATAATTTCATCCCTAGGGGTGTGACATCCCCTGTAGGTTAATCCCCTTGTAAACATTTTCCTTGTAATTATGTAACCAGAAATTAAAAAGGTTGAGAGAGGGACATAGATTTTATATCTTGAGGAAGTTGGTTGTTTTAAGTAATCATTCATGAGCTAACAGAGTGGGTTTAATGGGTTGATTGCTTATCAGTTGAGGAATGAAGGATGTTCCCATGTTATTTTTGGGCAACAGTTACAAGCAAGAGAGGAAAATAATTTAATAAGTATGGATTGCATTTTCAAAGGGGTTGGTTTCGGTAGACCACTCAAAATGGATAGAACCATCATGGTCGAGGGGGAAGAGAGCAATCTCAGAAAACACATTCTCATGCACCAAGGAGGGAATACATTATTCACACAGAAAAAGAACATAAGAGAAGAGGAGGTCAAGAGGATCTTATTGAAAATATAAGAGGAGGTTGAGAGGCTCATGTTGACATGAGAAAAGGAGGAAAAGAGGCTCTTGTTGAAGAAAGGAGAAGGAGGTCGGGGAGGCTCCTATTGGAAATAAGAGATAATTCAAGATTCGTGTGCATAAGTAGAGAAGGGAATGGGAAAAATAGGAGGTTGATAGGATCCTAATGAGAAATTGGTATTTTTGAGAGGAGGCCAAGAGGATCCTAATGATCAAGATATATTACTGAGAGGGAACAAAAGGATAGGAGGACCAAGATAATTTAGCGAGAGAGAAGCTCAGATAATAGTCCAGTTGAGAAACCCAAAAGGATTGTTGGATGATAATCATTGATCAATGGTTGTGCCTTACATGGATGAAAAATACACTGGAGACTATGTTGGTTGACAACTTCTGAGAAGTGGAGGCACCCAAGACTAGCAGTTGATAACATCTTATGGTAGTTCCATTCGATTGGGTTGAAAATAAAAGTGGAAGTTCCATTGAAAAGTTGTTGGAGAGAGCAATCATGATCCTTCATAGGTAAAACCACTGATAAAATATCCTTATCAACAACTATATATCTCTCTCCAGAACTAAATTGAGACTCTCCCTATCTAAATCCATAGAGATGTTGGTGTGTTTTATTATAAGTACCTCTATCTAAAAGGAAGTGCTCCCTACCTTGTGTGAAGTTGTTGAATAGTTGGTGGGCGAAGGCATTGTAGCCTTGAGACACCCTAGTTCAGATATTAATTTGAGGGTGAAGGTATAACCCTCTAGATTTCCTTGTTT
The DNA here is from genome assembly GCA_034641835.2 of Pinus albicaulis. NCBI lineage: Eukaryota > Viridiplantae > Streptophyta > Pinopsida > Pinales > Pinaceae > Pinus > Pinus albicaulis. The sequence goes on along the minus strand of CM076573.1, from coordinate 729,826,855 downwards.
ATTGAGAGTGGAGGTGAGCCTCTAGATTTCTCTTTTTAGCCTGTAATGGTAGAGTTTCAATTCTTATTGAATTAGCTAAAGGGTGGAGGTGGTGGACCTATGGATTCCCTATGAGAAATTGACTGTATGAAGTAGCTAGTGGGTGGAGGTGGATAGTCCTTTGGACTCCCTATCTTAGCTAGCAACATTGGCTTAATCCCTCAAGTACTCATCCTCAACCTCTAGACTTTGGATTGGGGGTCACAACAAGAAGTAAATGCGATTGTAGCTTGTCAAAGGTTGGGTGGAGATATAAAGTCCCAATCTCAGTTGACATGCCTCCTTTATCAGATAAGTACCCACATAAGTTCCTACACTTGTGAATATTCTTATGTGCATGTTTGATGTGTTGTTAAAATGTCAATATTAATCTCCTATATGAATGTGGAATGTTGGCTCTTATGCAATTTTCTAAGGAATGGTTTAATTCTTATGTTTAACTCTTGACGCTGAATCTAGCTTAATTGCTTGAATACATTAAACATATGAATCTTTGTGATAATATGAGCCTAAAATCAACCCAAATTGCTTGAGTGTAAAAGAGATGGGTGAATCTATGTTGTTAACTAAATTCTTGCATTGAATTTTTTTGAATATCAGGCCTCTGTGTTTATGAACATAAATACAAGCTCATGAGGGATAGGCCTTTGTTATTAACTATTTTTCTCAGAAGTATTGTCTTCTTACATATATGTATAAATGAATGCATACATATCGAAAAGCTTGGCTAAGACGTTTCTAAGCTTAGAAGGATAGTGGACGGATATATATATACATACATATAGTCGCGAAAGGGAGTATTCCAAGTGACTAAGTCTCACGGCTTCCCTATATGCATATCTACATACATAAGTGTTTAAATCTATATATCTATCTTATATATATATATATATATATATATGCTTGTTTGGACTAAGTGGGGCTTGGACCTTAAGGAATTAAGGGACCGGCCTTCGAGTTTTAATAGGCCCATGTGATAAAGCATCGTGACAAAGCGTTGATGGCGGGAAAACCCCAAAACACATTTACGTATGTAGTGGGGCCCGAACGTCATTCGCCGACGGAGAGAAGAATTAAACTCCCTCTTAATCATAGAGTCAGGATCCATGACAAAGGGTGTACTTGCAGAAGAGATCCAAGTCATTAATTGTCACAGGAGCATCAATGTCATCCACGTAATCCCGAAGGAATTACCCGAGAAGTTTCAAGTGGATACATGTTCAACCTCGTCGATATTTAATTATCGGGGTGATGTGGCATGATGGTGATGTGCAATAGAGATGAGGTAGCAATATGGCTATGTGGATATTCCACGTAACACCAGTGGTTTTGAATGCATCAAAAGCGAGTAAGTCGAGACGATGTGGCAGATGGAGTCCAAGAATGCAACTATAATGAAAGAAAATACAACATGTGGAGGAGGGGTTTACGAAGGGTCCACGTAACCCCGACGCTTCTACCTCAGCATGTTCTATGGGAGCTAAGAGAAATTATACTGGGATTTTAATCTCGATGTGATACAAGGCCGATGGGGTCATGGTCTTTGCTCTTTATTTATCTACATTGTGTATTGTATATGCAGTTCAGTAGTGTTTCGTTCTAGTGGTGAGGTGGTTGTTGAGTCTCAATTTTGATGTAGTTTCATACACATTTTTGCCCAAAATTGAGCATGATAAGGTAAATTTTTAATTATTTTTTATATTTACTTTGTTTTCAATGTTTTAAGAATATTTATATAGGATGTTACTAATGGTTTCAAATGTGAAGTATTAGTTCTTGGGCTAGGTGAAGGATCCATGTTCACACAATGCATTTCATGTTCCTACCTTATTGTTTTTCATGTCTTGTTGTCATTATGAGAATTGAGCACGTGGGCTTTGTAAAGGGCCCAGATAGTTTTGTGTTGTTCCAACTGCACCCATGCTCATTAATAGTTTTTTTCCAGTTCATCAACACGTTATGATTGGGAGTTCTATAATCTTCTGGTTAATTATATATGATAGTGTATGTGGTATTTTTACTTTTTTTTCTAAGAATTGTACCAGATATCGTGATAAGTAATCATATCCAATGTGTAGCTTCATGATTCATCTTTATTCAATTCATGAGGATGCATCTTATCATTTCGGTCCAATCCAAGGATTTTTTCCTCTTTATGAAGATTCGAATCAAATTAAAGCCTTAAAAAATTTATGTCTTGTTTGATCTATGGCCCATGAAATTAGAGAAACTAGCCATTTCCATCGCTGGGATGTGGTTATAAATATGTATTGAACTTCGTAATGTGGGAGAGAGGTTAGTCAAATATTGCTTGCTATAGGAGACACTTCATTATTGTTTCAAGATAGTGGAATGATCCCATGTGGGGACCGCTAGGATTAAACTTTCTCTATCACTTTTTGATGTAACAAACTCTATATTTCTAATACTAAGTTGATGCCAAGTTTATAAGTCATTTATTGTCTTTAATTTTTTTGAAGTTTATGATTCATTTCTTTGAGGCACAACGAGCAGGTTGGTTTGGGCCCACCAACCCCAGCCCCTTTTCCTCTTTTATTATTTTTTTTCATGCTCTGATATATGAGATTGATTGTTTGTGAATTTATTCAATATGTGGTGTGCGGTTTTTTTATTTGTGTTCAAATCCACGTTTGAATGATTTTAATATTATAGAGGTTCATTCACAGCAATGTTCTTTCAATACATGGATAGGGAATGGTTGGATATCAAAAAACACACACACACATATTTATGTATGTATTTATGTATGTATGTATGTATGTATTAAAGAACATTCCTTTTTTTTATAACTTATGGTGTGATCTCTATATTTGGTTAAAAAAAGTCCAGCATTATGTTCTTGCTACCCATCTCAATATTCTTTGCACGTGAATGATCCTTTGTTGCTTTGAGGGGGGCTTTCAAAATATATTTTTGAACTGTATATTTTATAAGACATGCAATATGGATATGAACTCAGCCTTCATGTTGAGAAAAGATTGATATACTTTTTTTTGGTTTCAGATTTAAGTACAAGGGTATTGTTACAAACCACTTGGTGTATTCCTGTGTGGATAATTGTATAAATACTACACTTGGAAATTAAAATTTGATATTATTTTATCAATCATTATGCTAGTGGATTTGTTGAGTTTGGTAGTAATATACAACAACGTATTTTGCATTTCTCTTGTTAACCTTAATTCCAACTCTAAATCTGAAATGTTGTAATGATCGATGTACATTGTTTTGGTTATAACCAATATTGACATAATCATAATATTACACCTGGTTTAACTTGGTATGCAGAGTTTATCCTAAGGAACAATTACTTTGTGAAAGGCTCAAATATTTTGTTTTCGAGAGATCATTATAATTGTACAAGCTTTCTTTACTAGCATGTGAATTGATGCCATTTTTTACATAAGTTGTATGTTAGTTTAGCTTATGGATTGTTGGTAATACAAGTTAGAGATTTGGTGTTAAAATCTACACAGTTTAATTTTTATTATCTTTTGGATCTGAACTAGTCATGCTCCCAATGTTCATTTTAGTTTTTTTTATTCAAAAATAGTATTGGCATTGACAATGAATTAAGAAGTATATAATTTGAAACATACTTAATCCTCAACAAATGCATATTGCCTTTTTATTTTTAGATCACTTTGCCTTAGCAATAGAAGACATTTGGAATATATCTTGGAAAAAATTAGGGTAAGGACATTAGTTTTTTGGTATTTTAGAAGGCATGATATTGTTTTCCAGTTAAACTAATAGTCCAAGTTATTTTGTGATTAGAAAGAGATCCATATGACCTTTTTCCCTCTGGACAATTGACAGGAGCATTAGGCATGACAACCTAAGAAGGAGCTAGGGCAACGAGACTCCAATATTTCTTTATTTAGGAGTCTGTATATGATAGGAATTCCTAATCCCTTTTGTCCTCATTTATTTTTCATGGTGTGATGATAACTATGTCCCTTTGTCCCCTAGATAACTAAGATAGACTTCGCACAGAAGTTTCTCATCCCAGTAAGGAGCGAGGAGTATGATCTATGATTTTCTCTTACTTTTAAATTGTGAAGATCATTAAGGCTTATGACTCCCTTGTCCTCTAGACAAACAATATAAAATTCAAAAGAAGTTGCTCAGCCCAGTCAAGAGATAGAGTTAAAAAATTCTAGTGCCCAGTAGCTAGGGATTTGTTTCTCGAATGATGTCGTTAGGGTTATGGAATTGAATTTTTTGTAGAACCCTGATTGAATATTTAGAAAGAGAGTGATTCTTCATATCTATGTGGTCTTCTTCTGACATTTATTATGCTACACCTCGAAGCTTATGAAATGCAGGATTTACATATTGAATTTTGGTACATTATTCTATCATATATTGCACCCAACATTTTGATGTTGTTTTTGGGGAGGCGGGAAGGGATAGGACCTTGGTAACCAAGGAAAATTTTAAGGATGGAAGTTTATCTTAAAGTTTAGCAACCTTGGTGAATCTTACTAGTTCCTAATATCACAATTTTAAAATGTTTTATGATAATTTTGTTAAAAAATTTTATATTTATAATTATTTTATATTAGAAAATATATAATATTGGTGATTTTTAAGGTAAAATAATTTTATACTATGAAATTTGGGCGAATTAATTTTTAGAAAAATTGAAAATGTCGAATCTTTTTATGGGGAAAAGCATGGAATATTAGCCCACCTTCGAATATTAGCCCCTAAAACTTTCCCTGTTGGTAACCTAAAATTTATATTGGTTAAATTCTCCTTGAATTTGTTTCCTTTTTGCATTTTTATTTTAAAATATTTTATCTACAAGGTGTTGTAAGAACCCCCACATTCTAATCCATGTGTTGACTGGACCTGCCAGCAAACCGAGGGAGAATGCCAAGATGATACTCCAAGAACTTTCTCAAATTATAGCAGCAGTTGGAGTCTTTGCTTCTTAGGAAAAGAAAATCTTGGTAGTAATCAAAATTATATTTATTTCTTCATAGGCAAAAAAATAACAAAATATCCAAGAGCCATCTCTATAAGAAGATTCAGAAGCTTGCCTTTATCACCTCTTTATATTCACTAGACTGGAGCATCATGGGTAAAATTTGATCAGGAGGGTCCATTAGAAACAGATATTGAAGATTTTCTGCCATGCTTATCACCTAAACCAGCATGCACTTTAGAGACTAATTGAAAATACTTGGAAGATTTGCATGACATGACAAAGGTGGACACTCCAACTATTACCAATGAATCTAAAAACAAATAATATGTGTTATAGAAGAGAGGAATAACATGTTTCTGAGTTTCTAATAACCCAACGTTTCGAACTTCCTAAGTAAGTCCATCATCAGGGGTAGACGTCAAACGTACTTTGAAAAGTTGAGGGGAATAGGGCAAATGAATAGAAGAATAAATAGTGAATAATGAGGAGTTTATAAAGGTCAGCTTTAATGAATGATAATTATAAAATCATCTAATTGTAATTTATTTATAAAGTAATTTATTTTATTTATGAATAATTTATTAAAATTATGTCGTAATTTGAAATAATTTATAATTAATTAATCTACTATTTTATTTTAATTTACTATAAAAATAATTTATAGTTAATTAACTACTATTTTGTTTGATTTAATTTAATGTATTTAAAATAATTTATATAATTAATTAATCTACTATTTTATTTGTTTAATTTGGTTTAATTGTATTAAGCGAAGATGAATCTTACTTGAATTAAAAGTAAAAATTTATGTATATTTAAATGGTTGTATTTGTTTGTTTATTTATATACTTATATTTGATTATATTTATTTATTTAAATACTTTTATTTATTTTATTATTATTATTATTATTATATATATATATATATTTATTTATTTATTTATTTATTATTTATTTATTTTAATATATATATCATGTTGCATTTATACCATGTTATTATTAGTTTTTAATGTCTTGAGAGGTTTTGATGTATTAAGGGTTTCCACGTGTTGCTAATAATAAGTCCATCATCACGATTTATGTTGTTCCTCCTTTTTTCAATTTCTATGGCTTCTTCGTTTTTTCTCTTTAGGTAATGGTCCTTTTCAGAGACAAGTTTGGCATCCTCCATTCGTATGTAATGTGAGGATGAGAAGGCATGCTCTGCTAAGGCGGATTTTTCCGTTCTATTACGAGATAAGTCAGCAGCATGTTCTTTTTAGTCTAATGTTAAGGGATCTACCTGTTTCACCAATGTATTATTTACCACAAGAGCAAGGTATAATGTCAACTCCTTTTTGTACCCTAGGATTTATAGGGTCTTTAGCAGAGTCTACCATATTTAAAATAGTATCAGGGGGAGTGAAGGCAATCTTAATGTTATGTTTGTTAAGTATTCTAGAGATTTTATCAGTTGTTCCTTTTATGTAAGGTAAAGAGATTTTAGGGATGTCAAAGGCTCTTTTTAAGTTATTTTTATTAAGGGTTTGGTGAATGGTTTTGTTGATGACATGTTTATCATATCCATTCTGTTGAAAGACATGGCGGATATGGTTTATCTCATGTTCTAGGTGGTGGGAGTCTAAAATTATGTATGCCCTGGTTGTTAGGGTTTTGATGATGCCAATGTTTTGGTTCAGGTGGTGATGTGAGTCAGCATGAAGGTATCTATCTGTGTGAGTCTTTTTTCTATAAAATTTGGTGCTGATTTTTCCTTCTTTTTTTGTTAAAAGAATGTCTAGGAAGGGTAATTGGTTGTCCTTTTCAATTTCAATGGTAAATTTGATGTGATTCGAGAGACTATTAATGTGGGCTAAGAAATCATGTAATTTTAATATCCCATGGGTCCATTTCGCAAAGATATCATCTACATACCTTTTCCATTCTTCAGGGGTGAATGGAAAGGATTTGAGGGCTATTTGTTCAAAATGTTCCATTTATATGTTGGCAATAATATGAGATAGAGGTGAGCCCATAGCTACCCCATGAGTTTGTTCATAAATAATTCCATTGAAGCTGAAGAAAGAGGATTTTACACATAACTTTAAGAGGTCTACTGTCTCATTATCTGTGATATTTTTTAAAATGTTGATGGCTTCAGCTATAAGAATCATAGTGTAAAGGGAGAAAATGTCAAAACTTACCATGAGATCCTCGTTTTGCATGTCAAGTTTTTTGGTCCATTGAACAAAGGATGCAGATTCTTTGATATGTGACGAGGTGTTTCTGGCAAGGGGGCGAAGTTTTTTGGCAAGGTATTGTGCGAGGAGTTAGGTAGGTGAACCAATGGTGTTGACTATGGGTCTTAGGGGAATGCCTGCTTTATGAATCTTGGGAGCACCATATATTCTAGGGGTGATGGAGCTGGAAGGCGTGATTCTCTTTTTTATGATGGTATCAAGAGAAGAATCTTTTATTTTTTTGGTTACTTCCTTGAGAATTTTAGTACTAGGATCTTTATTTAAAATTCTATAGCAACCACTGTTGTTTAGGTGATCTTCCATTTTCTTTTCATATTCAACCCTGTCCATTATTACTGTTGCATTACCTTTATCTGATTTTAGGATTATTATATTTTTATTATTTTTTAGGTTTTTTAGAGCATGTTTTTCTCCTTTGGATCCCATTGGAGCTTGGTTTCAAATGATAGTCGACACACATCATAACTCCAACATTCGACAAATATTGGCATCGCATCAATTGAAATAGTTTGTTCCTCATGTTCTGGTATTTCATAAAATATATTTTTCAATCTTAAACATGAGTAGAATTATCATTATGTTACGCACATGGTTGCACTGGAATTACTCCTACACTTGAAGGAGATATTACTCTCTTCGAGTAAAATATGGTAGATAGTATAGAATAAATAAATGAAAATATATATACACCATCTAAAAATAAAATCCTTGCATCATTTTTTGATTTCAATACTTAGTTATTAGTCATTCTTGAAATTGCAACTCGCACAACTATTGAAACTTCTAATTGTTATCAACATCAAGTGCTCTTATGGTAATTTTTGTCATGTGTGATTGACTTTTAATGCCTCATTATTTTGTAAAGTGACTATGATTGTGGATTAGTTGGTTTATTTTCATGTCACATGGTCAAGGTCACTCATTGATTCAATTAGGAGGGTTTGTCACTATCATGCTTAGTGCTTCCAATTTATAATCTCACAATAATCCTATCAGGTTAAAAAGGAAAAATATATAAGCCTAGTCACTCTAAAATTTGTTTTTATATAAGAAATCCTTCCTAGTTCTTCTAATCAGTATTGTCAAAAAATCCTCCTATGGTGGATCACTCATGTAGAACCTCAATGGAATTTCATGAGAACTCTAGCATGATCAACTAAAGAGACCTTGCAATCATTATCTAAGATGCTTTTTTATACATTAAATAGCTAATATTTAATATTATTGTGAATGATGTCACCCATGGGCTAAATTTAGATAATGAGTTATGTGATTGTAAAATCTAAAATACTCTCATACCACCCAGATTCCTTACACTCTAAAAACTACCAATGAGCAGTATGCATTATTTCAAATATTTTGAGGATATATATATATATATATATATATATATATATATATATATATATATATATATATATATATATATATATATATATATATATATAAACTACTCATAAAGAGAAAACAAATGAATAATAAAAGCAAGTGTCAAAAGGTACAAGTAAACCCATCAAGGTACTAGACAAGCCTAATAGTAGCGAGGCTATAATTTTATGGTACCAAAGAAAACTTGTTGGGGTACTAAACAAGCCTGCTATCAGCAGGGCTATGTCGAGTAAAAGAGATGGAGAAAAAACATTATCACACTTAAAACTCACTTCAAGAAAAAGCCTCGGGTCACATTCTAAAGCAATTATCATTAAATTTTAAGGTGGGAAATAAAATTCATACCTTCAGGAGAATGGCTTTAATATCCTTCAAATATTGTGCTTTGGAGTTATATATTTTATAAATAATGAGTTTTTCATGAAAGTAGGACCCTTAGTCTAGGTGATTCACTTTTGTTGCATAAGAGGAGCCTTTTTTATACACTCGGATGATGGTAAGACTTTGAGAGACGAGGAAGGATAACTGCCTCACACTGGGAATGTATCATTTTGTCAATATTTTTACCCAATATCACATCCTCTTTTTATTTTATATCTTTCAAGTCACTTTAATTTATAATGAGGTAATTAAAGTAATGAACTACCGACTTAGTTTGGTCACGAGGCTGCAATTTGCAAGTGGTGAACCCCAAAAATCATTGATAAAATCCTCAATATTTTTTCTTATATACCTACATGCATTCGTGTAAATATTACACAGTCTCGTTGTAGGATCTCTATAGTTGCTGCAGGATACCTGTAGAAAACTTTTGTTTTTTTTAATTATTCAATTTTGTTTCAAGAGATATTTGTTCTAAAAAAGACAGTGTTTATTCATGTTGATAGCAAGCCTCTCAGTCTCTAGTCATAACAGGAAGACTTGTGAGTATTTATGGAAAAACATAAAGTCAACTTGAGGTATGAATTGCTTTTTATTTCTTATCTCATTGATGCAAAGGAAATTGACATTATTAATTTACAATTTACCTACATGCTCTTACTTTAATTAACCCAATAATTTATCAATTAGCCCTATAGTTCCTAATCCATACCATAAATCCTGTGTGCAATTCATGAACTAATGATATAGTTGAATTTGAGTCAGGTAAAACGTTATGATGCATTCACAATAGAGCTGGGAAATGTTTTAAAGCCACATACTACTACCCAACTTTGTAATCATTATCACCTCTATATCCCTGCATTGATACAATTATCACCTCTATCACCTCTATTCTATGGGATTATTTCTTTGAATATTTTTATAATTCCCCTCAACTATGTGGTCATCATCTCATATGACTACCATTCTTCATAATTATTACATATTGTTCCCCTATGTACCAACCCGCTATCAACCCAATTTTATATCCTTGCTCGACGCTCACTATTTTTTTCGTAATTTGACTGACGTAATACTTTCATTTATTGGTAAGTATGAGGGTTGATTGGGTCTTGTTCAATCTATTTTTTATTGTTTAATTCCATGATCCATTCAAGCGAATCACTGAAACGAGATATGTTTACCTTTTTTCACCTCTGTACATCATTGTTCAAGCATTGAATTTCCTTCTTAATTTCTGAGGAGTTATGCAGAAATTGAAATATGATCTCCATGAGCCATCATCCATGGAGGAAATAGAGAAAATTCTAGATTACAATTCTTGTAAGCATAGACTAGTTGTGGAGGGATGGCACAATTAATTTAATAAGTTTCAAGCATAAAAATATGAGTTGTATTTACAATTTGAACATGATTTTAATGGTAAAATAGCTCGTATCATGGATCTGGTTATGACTGTAAATGAAAATATTATCGCTCGAGAATTCGGTTTACCTCTGGAAGGAATCAAAAGGTTTAAAAATAAGGGCATAGAAAAAAAAATTGAGCACGCGGTTTCTTAAAGAAGTACAACAAGGAGTCAACTAAGAAAAACAAGTACCATGTTCCTATATCAAAGATGAATGGTGTAGTCTTAATTTCATTTTCCAGAAGTATCTAACCTATGAAGGTAGATATGTAGTGGCCTTTTTGTATCATATTGGGCTATTTTTACATTTTAATCAAGAACAAAGGATTAATATTCCTTATTTTATATTGAGAATTTTAGAAAATATGTCTCAAAGAGTTTGTAGGGCTACCAAAAACCCTAATGCTAGCCTTTACCATTATGGGCTTATTAAGTTGTTAATTTTGAATGAATTGGGTATTAGAAATGATAGTTTGGATTACTTCCTATAATGAAATGGGTTTGTAGCAGCCCCTAAAGAACTAAATGCTCAACTTAACCCTAAAATATAGGAGGCATAGGGTACTACAAAGAGTACTAAATTGGATGTTTTCTTCTCCTCGTACCCTAGAAAGTTGAGGAGAAGAAAATTTGGTGAGTGTTGGCTTGAGGGGTCCTGACCCAAGTTCGGAGGTGAAGATTTGCCAACAAACCCCTATACTACTGGCCCTTTTGGCAGTGACCTTCTTATACAGGCCAAAGTCTCACCCGAAGCAGTATGGGAGGGTGTTGGAACCAGGTTTCCGCACCCTAAGAGAGAGGAGGTAAGTCAAGCAGATCTGTGTTCGCAGCTTATCAAGTTCGCACAAGACAGGTCTATTCGCAGGTTTATTAACAGTATAATCCACATTATAACAGAGCTATTATCATACACAAATTTAGTCAATACCTTCGCATCTGCATGCATATCAACAGTTACCAGCACACAATATCATAATGCATCATTAATAACATATTACAGATACAATTCATACCATAGCACAGACAGATTTGCAACATAAACAGATAACACAAATATATTCATAGCTCCAACAGATCCAAACATTCACTTCAACAGTAACACGTTAGATCAGATTGCACAAAGATACTTCAAATATATCTGCATATATTAGCATCCAAAACCCATTACAATCAAACACAGCCTAGGCACACAGCCAGCAGGGTCCGCACACAGCAGGACTAAGGATCTCCACACACACAGCCAGCAGGATTCCTTACCAAAATGACCCAACCACAGATATAACAATTCACACTTAGAATCAGACTTAATTCTTGCCTACCTTAAGACTAAAACATGTTCATCTATTTATATCGACTTAGCCTATGCTTCCAATGGTCCGCAAATTGTGGCTTGCATACTCTTGGTCTACCCTTGACCCATTAAAATGCATTCAAGGCTTTGACCCACCCTAAAACTGCTACGCTAGACTAATTAAGACCAAAAATATAAAAAATTATACAAAATTCATAGCTTTAGGGGACCCTGTTCCAACAATTGCCCAACACAATCTTGTAACTCGTCCCAAGTCACTGTGGCGGTGGGGTCTCCACCTGCGCCTACAGTAGCCTAATCGCCTCGACTAGTGGGGGTAGGACTCCTTCACTTTGAGCAGCAGCATTTTGATCAATTTCCACCAATTTTTGTGAATTTGGTCCCTCTGTGGCAGCTGTGACTCTCTTGAGAATTTGGTTCAGTTCTTTAACAACTACATCAATATCTTGAGAGAGCTTGAGGGCTTCATGAGCCCATGGCTTAAGGCGGTCGCTGAGAGTCTTCTTCTTCTGGAGGAGTTAGTTAATATCATCCCAAAGGGTGTGGCTGGTTCGTAGTCATGCCAACCATTAAGTAGGAATCATAGTAGGCATAGTGGCTTACAGCTGCTCGAATGCTTCTTCCTTCTGTCGCAGGTCCTGGTTGATTTCACGCAAGAGAGGGTCAGATTGAACCTTGGTCCATAACTACATAGTTGTTTCCAGTAATTGGTAACCCTGATCAATCTATCCTATAATAACATTTGTGGCCATTGTAACCAGTGTAGCTTGCTAGGCCCATACCTTCGGTGGTGTCTCTGGCTGCAACTTGGCCTATAAATCTATGATCTGTTGTTCCATCTTCGTTTTGACTGCATAGATCTCGGTCCTTGAGCCCTGTAATGCTGTAACCAACCCCTCAATTTTGGCCTGGGGGGTGGCAGAAGCTGGAATATCTTTGGAGACGTCTGCATAGAGCCAACTAATGAGGTGTTCCAGCTTTTTCTGTTGCACAGTGGTGAGGGTACACGCAGCCTGTACCTGCGAAACTTCAACATTTTTTTCCTCAATTGTCTGCTCAGCTACACTGAGCTACTGGTGCACTCGATGGTCCCTATGTTGAATTTCTTCGAACATGGAGGTGTGGAGAACCTGCAATGATTCATGTGGCAACCTAGCTAGATCCAGTTGTACCTCTGCATAGGCCTGGACTTGTGCTCTCAATTCGGGTGGAATTATTGCGAGGGTTGCACCAGGAAGGGAACAAAGGCGGATTTCTGTTGTAACAAGTGTTTTGTTTCTATTTGCTGAGGTCATTCATACCTGAATCATACTTTTTTTCATTGTGCACGTCTTCAGCTACAGAGCTCGGAGCTTGGCTTGAAGTGTGTCAACCGCGAATTTTTTCTGCTCTTCCAGAGCTAGCCATTTGTCTTCTACAGCCAAAGTGATCGTGTTCGCTATTTTCTCGAGGTCTCCTTTGGTCAGTGTAACCACTTCGTCACATTCTGGTCATTGGGAGCGTTGCTTATTCTGTGGCCCTTTGGCAAGGTCACTCGTTCGCTTTGTCCCTCGAGGGGAGTCAGCACCTCCTGCCTCATGTTCTTCAGTACCGAGTGTTGGGCGGATTAATCAATCTTGCAGACAAGTTCGATCTCCCTAGTACCAAGAGGTAATCTAGCAACAAATAGCCAAATAAACCTATCTTTCTCTAAACATATGCGATTTACAAAAGAATACTATAAAGGTGTTAAGAACTTACCGTATATCCAATGCTTGTTCGAAGTTGTTGTCCCTCGCGCACTTGAAGGAGTTATCTTCATGAACCTGCAGTCACAAACAAGCAAACATTAAATAGCACCTGTATAGTAAACATCATAAATCATGCTTATCATGGTGATCAAGGAATCCATGAAATAAACAGTTAACTAACAGCTTATTGAGAAAAATGAATTCATTTGTATTAACTTTGAAAAAAGGAAAACCTTACAACCTTAGCCTTGATGTTGAACAAGTCTTCCCGGGGTCCGAAGCAAGAATCTCCTCTACTCCGACAAGCCTTACACTCTTCCGACTAAGACAGATAGAGGTATGTGCTCTCTCCTCACAAAATCTCAGTTAAATGAGTCTGAATCCCAACAGCACTTAACCTCAAATAATTCTAAAGCTTGAACTCCCTTTGAGGCTACCCAATGCCTCTCTTTATAGTGCAAAAGAGGAGGTTTCAGTTCCAACTATGAAGGGATAGAATCCTCCTTCAAAGGAATAAGCTCCTCACATCAAGGAGTTAGCTCCATAAGTTAAGGGATACATGAACCTCAAAAGAGCAGTTCTTCCACCGCAAGATTCTTTCTAGAGGCTTCTAGAATTTACTGAAAGTGAGCTTTTTTGAGTTTACTTGCGCCTTTTTAATCTTTTACAGGGGTCCGCACCCATAACACAGAGAAAGTGCGTTTAGGTACGCAGAAGCCATGAACATTAGGTGCGGGACCGCAGGCAAGACACAGAGAAAATGCGATACCAAAGTTAAGGAGATTTTTAAGAACTTTTCTCTTATTTTCAAGGCTTGACATGAGGAACTGATGTGTTAGACTTGCAAAGGAGGAAGTATGAGTGATAATGAGCTCATACAAATAGCAGAATGTCAAGATGACAATTTTTAGTGCAACAGATTGCCCCCTAAAGTGCAAAGTCTGGAATAGATGAAGCTGAAGTCTGTCATATATGAAGAGTGTAGTACTTTATCATTTCAAGGATCATCCTGTGGACACCCCAGTCAGAACCTATAAAAACATTCAATGCAAAATATATGTGTACATATCATCGCTAAGGTAGGCATTCCCATACTCAGATCAAAACTAACTAGAAACTGATTCACACTGTTCTGATACAGGAATGGTTTTAAATACATCAACAATATAGACATGTGTAGACACAGTATGGATGCAACCATTTGTTTATGAATAGTCCACTGTATAAATGATAACAAAATTCCTCGCAGCCTGGATGGTAGAAACTAGATCCAGGGTCTTGTTTTTCGCATCTCGAACTAGTACGATTCTATCCATGTGGATGAATGTGTCGAAGTCGAACATGGTAGAAACCACTTGATTACCAGTCAATGATGTAAATTGTTAACAAGTGTGAGAGTAACCACCAGTAATGTCAATGGCTCTCAAAGTACTCAGTACAATCCATGAAATGTGAATGAATGAGCTGAATTCGAACATGTCACGGAATCATTCGATCGAAGGTCAATGATGCAACCTGTCATCGAAGGTGAGAAACCTGCCATTGAGGCATGCAGATTTCAAGGTACTGATAATTTCTAGATCAACTTCCTAGATAATGAGTTGTCATCGATAAAGTGATCCGTCGTAGGCAGGCCCACAACACGAAATCATAGATCAAGTTTTGAAGAAATGTATTGGCAAGGACTAGCTCAGGGATGGTCAAAATGGATGACAGATATTTTGCAGATGAATGGTTTATTTGAACTGTCCTCTTGAACACATAATGACACTGCAGATGGCTTGGTGACAATTGGCCCAAAGCTAATACCCAGAAACCAGCTGAAGACTTTCAAAATGGTTTGATTAACTGTTAGGCAAAGGATTTCCCAACCCAGGTGAACAAAAGTGTCATGTTCAAGAGTGGTTAACTGGCTTTTCGAAAAATCAAAATATAAAAAACAAGTCCATTTTTCTCTCTTTTCCCCCACCATTTTTGGCAAGTACCTCTTTATTTTTGACAATATTGAGGAGGATAACATTTGCTTGTTTATAAGCTCATCCTTCGGATAAGTCCAACTTAGTTTTAAGATTCGAACCCTAAGAAGGAGTGGTTCGTTCCTATTTTTAAAATTGAACAGGTCCTTTACTGTTAAGTTTTAACGAGTCCAGTATAGGAGAAACTTGGTGTTTTTCAATTTTAAGGAGTCAGAAGAAAAACTTAAGAAAACTCCATGGGGGTAATTTTTCGTAAATTTAGTCTCTCGGGCCCGAAAAAGGATAAAATAATGCGAGAGAGAACTCTATTGACCGTAATTAGTCAACGTATACCTTTTTCGTAAATAGTCCATTTCAGTCCGTAAAAGGGGTAAACTTATACTGAAAGGACGATCATTCATTTATTTTAACGAGTTCGAATAATTAAGTGCTTGGAAATATTTTCAATTTTCGAGAGTCTGAAAAGAGCTTAAAATAGGACTCCAAGTTTTCGCTTTTTCGTAAAATTTTGAAAGAGTCCGAAAAAGTGATAAAAGTATGCTCTTTGTTGAAAACGGTCAATTTTCCTGAAAAATCCAATTTTTGCACAAAAACTCTAAACATTACACATACCTATTTAAGATAAATAAAAATGATTTCAAAAATAACCTTTTTGAAGTGAAAAATAAACAAATTAAAAATTCATTTATTCGAAAAAACTTATAAAAAGGACTTTTCTAACTTCATTTTTACCATTTGAGTTCACAGTGAAAAGTAAAAGCTTTTGGGTAAAAAAGTTCCTGTGAAGATTCTGGAAAATACGTCCGACGAAATCGAGAACCGTCAGCTCCAGGTAATCCACGACCTCCTAATCTTGCATTTCATCTGTTTACATTTCATTTTTAGGCTTTATATTTCGTTTTTAAGAGAAAAATATGTTTAAAAAAATCGCCCGCGGGGGTCCGCAGGTGCAACACGCGGGCCTTGCGGACCCCGAATTTTTTCTACATAGGAAAAAGTCGTGGGTCCGCACTTGTCTCACAGCGCCCGTGCGTTCCTACGCACTGTGTATGAGAACAAAGTGCGGACCCCACACAATTAAATTTCAAACTTAAATTTCTTTACTTCCGCCCAAAATTTTTCAAATTAAATTGTTCTAATATATCTTTTTATGCATTGTAGGATATATAAGATGCTAATTTGGAGAGAACGTGAGCATGAAGATGTATATGACACCACAATGCTTCATTTGCCTACAATACAGGCATTAAGAGCATGCAGTTTGTATAAATTCTGGGCCATTCAGGGCATGAGGGCACAGGTAGACCTCCTAACATGGCTGGTGAACAGGTGGAACGTACAGGACCAGTGTTTCATTATTGGCGGCCACCGGATTGAAATTGAGCTGGAGGATATCTACTTTTTGATTGGTTTGTCCAAGAGGGGTGAACAAATTTCTCTGTTTGGGACTAGGCCAGGTGGCCAGACCATTGCTAGTCTTCAACAAGAGTTCTGTAATGATCAGGAAGACCCACAGGACAAATGGATTGACATAAAAACTATCATCCGTCCCGAGCTTAAAGTTATTGCATTTACTTTCACCAGACTATGTGGGAGCGCAGCGTTGCATGTGGCTACAGGTTCCCAGATGCGCATTGTTGTAGACTGTTTTCAAGGCACCATTTTCAACTGGTGCGAAGTTGTGTTGGCCAATGTAAAAGGCCAACTAACCAGAGCAAAGAACGGAAAGCTAAATAACTTTGGATATGGATCCATTGTAGTCACCTTTTCTCTAGAGAGGATCCCCATGTTAGCTCCACAGAACATTCTGGTTGATGCTGGATGACCTCGAGAACCTAGGATGGTTTGTTGGGTTGCATTGATGGCCCGTCATGCTGCTGAGGGCGTCGAGGTTGTTCGATTTCCTTCTACATATTTTTGTTGGCTGGAATGCCAAATTTTTGTTATAGAGGATTTTCCATATGCCGGGATAGATTTCCGCGACGACCAAGAGATGGCTCTCCCAGCAGGGGAACAGTGGGATGAAACAGGTAAAAATCATTTTCAACAATTTCTAAGTTCTAATTTTTTTTATTTTGATCGTCTTGAAACTAATAACCAAAAGTTTTAAATGCAGATGTGGGTCCACGGCGACCAACCCATCTCCAGCCTTATGAGAGGAGGTATCTAGCTGCCGCAGCACCAGCCCTAGAGGGCCAATCAACAGATATTCTGTCTGATTTAGAGCATCACCTAGAGCGCATGACTCTAGACATTACAGAGACTGACATAGATGATATTCCGCTCAGATTACAGAGATATGTGATTGGTGTCCCAAGACCTTTTAGGAGGTTCCTATGTAGGGTGGCCCGGGCAGTGGTCTCTTATCGTGATCATCATCACTAATAGAATGATCGTGTCGTAGACTCATATTTTTGACCTTTTGTATTATCATTTTTGTCGATCATAAGGTGTTTCCAACCTATGATCAAAGACTATGTATATTTTTTGAAACACTTCTATACTATGATATATCACTATTTACCGACTATCTGTGTACATGTTATGAATGTTGTTTAAATTACTGTTTTGATTATTGAAAATGTTGATTTATCATACTAGAAGCAACTGCATCTGCTAATGTATTTAAATGTCTTGGAGTATGCTGATATTCGATGTAATCAAATTCATGTTCCAAGAGACGAACTCTTAAAAATAATCATAATAACACTGGATTTCTAATGGCATAAACCCTATTAAGTTGTAATACAACAAGTTCAGAATCCAACCTAACAATCAAACTAGGTATTCCAAACGATACCCTATTCGAGATAATAACTCAATCACTACACTATATACATAATATTTATTCATTGTTTTCTTGAGTCTTGTACATGGATACTAACTCGTCAGGAGGGTGAATAGATAACGAGAGCTGCCCGGAAGGAAGTATTGCATGTCTGTAATGGCACGTAGGCAAAACCTTGATGTGAGTTGAAGTGGCATTAAACATACGTATTGTCAAGAGAGTAAAACTAGGATGGCCCGGGGAATAGTGACAAAAACACACTCTAAACTAGGCACGCTTTTCTAATCTAAGACACACCAACAGTAAAGAAATCTAATCTAATAAAAATCTCCACACCAAGTTTAAGAATAATATCTCTTCAGATAAAGTCCATTTTTGGGTTTATCTAAAGGGACACCGTCGAAATCTATCAGCTCGTCGGCCCCTTTTGCTAGCTTTCACTTAAAAATGAAAGGACCATGCCACATGGGCACAAATTTTCCAGCTCCTAGCTTATCGTTGGCTTGATTGTACACTAAGACTAGGTCTCCTTCTAAAAAATTACAAGGGGTAACACTTCTATCATGCTGAGCTTTTATTCGTTTGACATGAGCCTCATTTGCTATTGCAGCGTTTCGTCGATTCTCATCTAGCTGAGCCAAGTACAAAAAACGTTTCTCCTCTTCAGACGTAGCTGGGAGTAGTTCTATGGCTAATTTCAATGATGGAATTTCACATTCAATAGGCAACACAACTTCCAAACCGTAAACCAGTTGAAAGGGAGTGAAACCAGTTAACGTTTTTACTGAGGTACGATATGCCCAAAGTGCTGAAAATAACATGGAATGCCAATTCAACTTATGAATACCAATAATTTGTCTGATCATATTGACTAAAAATTTATTGATAGCTTCAACCAGACCATTAGCCTGTGGATAATATGGAGTGGAACTATCGTGGCGCAGGCCAAGTCGATCTGTCAGTTCAGTCATCATGATATTTCGAAAATGGCTTCCATGATCTGTAATAATAGCTTGAGGAACACCGAATCTAGCAATTATATGATTGAATACGAAAGTTGCAGCAGTCTTGCCGTCTGCCGAAAATGTAGGCATCGCCTCGGCCCACTTAGTAAAATAATCTACTTCTAAGATAATATACGCATGCCCCCCGGCCGAGTGAGGGTTACATGTAATAAAGTCAATACCCCACTTTGCAAAAGGACTGACAGCAATTATAGGGTGAAGAGGAGTGGGTGGCGCACGCATCTTACGATCAAAAACTTGACAATTGTGGCATTTCCGGACTGCATAGATACAATCTTTGAATAATGATGACCAGAAATAACCAGCACGCAATATATTTTGGGCTGTGGCATACCCAGACATATGACTGCCACATGCTCCAGAATGGTAGTCATTCAAAACCTTCTCAGCTTCTTCATGAGTAAGAAAGCATTGGAAAACAGAATCCACTCCACGATGATAGAGTGTATCACCAATAATATTGTATTGTTGGGATTGGAAACGTATTTTCCGTCGCTGAGATCGTGAGATTTCAGGCCGAAAAGATTGGGTTTGGAGATAAACAACAATATCCCCATACCAAGGATCAAGAGTACTGATAAGAAACAAGGATTTGTCCACAATGGGCTGCTCCGCCACAGTTTCAGTATCAGTAGAGGGTAAATCACACATCAGTTCGGCAAAAACCAAAGATTTCTTTGCCTTGGATTTTTCAAATTCCAAGTCAAATTCCTGCAGGATAACTATCCATTTGGAATACTTGCCCCCTAACAATTGTTTGGTTAAAATTTACATCATAGGGTTACAGTAAAAAATTACTATGGTTTTGCGTAATAAGATTTAGTGTCTAAATCTTTGGACATCTTGAACAGCTGCCAAGGCCAATTTCTCCACATGTGTATATTTGATCTCAGTTGGATGCAAATTTCGACTAAGATAGTAAATGACCTGTTCATTGTTGAATTTGTCTTCCTGAACTAAAACCATCCCAATTGTGGAATGAGAGGCGGCGAGGTACAAAACGTAGTCCCGGTTGTAATTGGGAGGATGAAATAATGGTGCATGGGTCAACACATGTTTGAGTGCATCAAAAGATCGATTAGCGATCTCATCCCAAAAGAATGGAACGTTCTTTTTTAACAACCTGGTAAAACCCTTTGTTAGCTCGGCGTAGTTAGGAATGAACCGACGTAAAAAGTTTGCTTTCCCCTGCAAACTTTGGAGTTGGCGCAGAGTCGAAAGAGGAGGTAGATTGACAATAGCTTCGACCTTCGACGGATCAACGCGAATGTCTGCTTTCAAAACAACAAATCCCTGTAAGCGACCTGATTCTACACAGAAAACACATTTGTGTGGATTCAGTCGAATTCGATAATGCCTGCATCTCATAAAGATAGCTCATAAATGAGTGAGATGGTCAGCCCTACGCGATCAATGAGCAGGTAAATCATCGAGATAAGACTGCACAATGTGCTTAATGTCATGAAATGCGTAAGACATAGCCCTTTGAAAAGTTACCCCAGTGTTATTCAATCCAAAGGGTAGTTTGCAATGAGAAAATGTCCCCCATGGACAAATGGAAGTTGTTTTTGGCTGATCAGCAAGGAGTATGTTTATTTGATTGTAACCGGAAAAACCATACATAAAGGAGAACATTTCAGTGCCGGCGCAATCATCAATTATTTGATCGATATAGGGGGTTGTATAATTGTCTTTAGGACAAGCTCGATTAATATCCCTATAGTCGATACATACTCTTATCGTTCCTTGTTTTTTGGTAACAGGAACAATATTTGATACCCAATCGGTTAAAGGAATTGGATAAATGAAACCTGCACGAAGTAATTTTTCAACTTTGTCTTTGATATCAGAAGCTTTTCTAGGATGTATTTGACGTAAACGTTGACGAACAGGTTTGGCATCCGGGTAAGTCTTTATTTCATGTACGACAATCGACAGATTGATTCTTGGAATTTCCTCATATGACCAGGCAAACACATCATGAAATTCTTGAAATAGGGCTTTATAAGCTTGAATTTCATATTTTGTACAACAAGCACCTATATGAATGTTTTCAATTATTCCTGGCTTCACTGAAATGTCAATTGGAATCGTTCAAGAGATATTTTCCAAATTTAACTCAGAATCAGGATTTCGCAATGGATTTTGCGGTTCCTTGACATATTCAGCAGTAAAATAGAAGTGAAATCATTTTCAAAATGATCTAGCTCAGGTAAAAATGAAGATCGGTGATGAAGATCTTCCCATGGTAAATCGTCAACAGACAAAAGTTCATGAATTTGCTCATCATTATGAACAAGATCAAGAAATGTCGTTGTGGCTGAACTAGATATAGAAAGTGATTCATCATGGATCCCATTCATTGGATCAGTTTTGGTTGAAGAAGGGTCAGAAAGTGACTGTATAGCCTGATATGCAATTTCAAATGGACTCAAAGGCATCATGCCATCAAATGAATCTAACTCGGAGTCGGAAGGTACAATCCAAGGATCATCAAACATAATAGTATCTGATGAAATCATATCAATAGTTGCGATAGAAGGTGATACGTTAGGAGGAGGAAAGGAAAAATTTCCTAGTAAACTAGAATCTTTAATCAAACCTACTCCAACATCCTTGTAAGGGATAACCACTTTACCGGCATGCTGGATTGTTTCTGTAGAGGCTGGATCGGAAGAAAAATAAGTTAACTGATCTATTGTAACGATATTTCCTTGATGTGGAAATTTTATAAGCTGGAAGACCGAAGAAACAACAGCAGTCATAGCATAAGACCAAATACGACCCAGGAGAAGGTTGTAATCTAGAAGGGCATCAACCACTTCCACATCTAGATTTACAGTTTTACCTTTGACCCCTATGGGTAAATCCTGCAAAATACCAAAAGGGTGGAAACCTGTCCTTTAGAATTTTCGGAGATTGATTGAGTGTAGGAGAACCAAGAAATTTCCAACACTGGATCGACATAATACACGTTGAAGCTCCCTCATCAATCACAGTCTGGAAGATCGGTCTGGTTTTTACTAATACTGGAATTTGGAAAGCCATTTGGTGAGGTAGACGAGGTGTACTATTCTATAAATCGAATATTATTAGGTTCAAATCCTGAATATCAATAGCTCCTATGGTAGACAAAAGTAATTTACGTTGTACTGGGCATGATTGCAGCACTTCCAAAGCTGACATTGCTGAAGGGGAAATAGCTAAGTCCTCAACAATGTTGTAATTCTGAGCAGCTCTCGCATGTGGATTGAAAGCTTATTTACGAAGAACACCTTTAGCAGGCGGTTTGATTATTAAGTCTGGATAGGGTTTCTCGATCTGTAGTGGACCAGAAACAGGAGGAGGTGTAGTTGATGTGTTTGCACTAGAAGATTCTGCTTCTTTACCATCAACAGGATTCTTAGTACCATAATTTTGCGATCGCGTCGCAATCCTGACATGAGACATCATCAGAATAGGTTCTTCTGAGGCATTCGAGGTGGAACCAATCATCTTACTATCTTGAGTAGGAAAAGGATCCTTCAAGATAGCAGGTTGTTGTGAACCTTTAACGAATTTCGAAACCTCTGCTTGATGTGGGCATTATTTAGTAAAATGATCCTCATCACAAATGTAACAAGGATAATGAGGTTTGCATTTTTTGTCATTGGATTCATTTTTATCAGTTTTCTCTTTTGAAATTTTTTTTTTTTTATTCTTCCCTTTCTTTTTACTGTCGGATTTAGATTTGGACGTAGATGTCTCTATGACATGAATGTCAGCAGAAATTTCGGGGGAAGACTCTCCTTTCGAGGAATCGGGTAAAGTTATAATAGGAGAAGAATTCTTTGAATATTTCTTCTTGATTTTAGTATTGATTGTACCAATCATACCATCAGTGGCATGAGACCCTGAAGGAGCTGCAGTTATTTGACCTTGTTTTGGAAGATCAGGGATTTTTTCATGTAAAGTACCTGACTGCGTATAGACGAGGTCAAGGTACTGAGCTTGAGAAATGACTTGCTCCTCAGTAACAACTCTGGCCTTAGCTACATCTTCAGTGATTTTGGGTAACAATGATTTAACAAGCCATTCCGCCAAAATTTGATATGGAATGTAAACTTTCACTAAATGCCTTCTACGTCACCATTCGTGAATATGATCAGAAATATACGTGGACGTGGATTGCCTTAGTGAAGTCAATAGTTATGTTCCATTGTCGTATCTGACAGGCAACTGAAAATGAGTCAAGAAGGCAGTTGCTAACTGACTGAAATTATTAAAAGAGCCTCGTGGTAACTCAATGTACCATTTGGCAGCAAGACCAATAAGAGTTCTTTGGAAAAGACGCAAGTGAATTGAATCATCAATTATTGAATTAGACGCCATAGGTGATAAGTCATAACGTGATTTGATGGATCCTCTCCTGACTTACCCTCGAATTTCGGTATATCACTGGGCAACTTATGCGGCATTGGCGACCAGTACGGATAATAGAAAATTGGATCATTCGTAAGGTGTGTCAAATCAGGTAAATCCAAAGTTGCAATAAATGGTAACTGACGGTTAGGGTCGCGAAAACCTTGAGTAGCCAAGGCAGTTCTGGGAGGAGGATACCCAGGATAACTAGGAATTGGATTTGCATTAGGAATTGTGTAACCTCCCGGGTAACCAGGATTAACCGAACCAAACTGGGGTTGTTGAGGCTGTTGATAAGTATAGCCAGGGTATGGTTGATACTGATAAGCTGGGTTTTGTGAAACATGACCAAATTGAGGTTGTCCCTGGTACGGTTGATATGTGAATTGCGGTTGAATTGTGACAACTGTACTTGTACCAGCTTGTCTCGCAGGTATCTGGACCGAAGTCTGAACTGAAGGTCTTGACTGGGGTACAGAGACTTGAGGGATTTTCACGGATGCAAGGATAGAAGAACTCGGAGCTACAGATACTCCAGAAATAGGTGTTATAGGTTGAACAGATGTTGCAGCAGTTGCAGTAGTTTGAGGCGGAGTCTGAGGTGTACTAGGCCTAGACTACTGAATAGAACCAGGTGCAGGGGTTTGAATAGTAGGCTGAACATGTTGCTGGGTTGGACCAGAAACCAAAGGCTATCCAGGTTGAGAAGACGACTGCACATTAGGTTGCATAGGCTGTTGAAATTGGGACAGATCCCACACCATGTTCATTCTGAGGTATTGTCCCGTAGAAGGTTGAACGTAAGGACCATAGCCTGGTTGAACGTAGGGTTGATAAGTAAGTGGTAAAATTCTGGCTCCTTGTACAGATGATTGACCAAAAGGCGGTTGGAAACGTTGAATTGGGTACTAACCTTGAGGTTGATAACCCTAAGGCGCGTAATGAAGTTGGGGTTGATAAGGACCTTGAGGAGCATATTGAGTTTGGGATTGACCTTGGGGTATGTACTGTACTAAAGGTTGATAACCTTGAGGTATGTACTGTCCTTGAGGTTGTTCTCCAAAATAATATGATGCCACAGTTTTTCCTAGGAAAAATTTACCTTGAGTTTTCCCCCCAGGCGGTAACTGACTGCCTGAAGGTTTCCCCCCAGACAATAATTGACTACATTGAGGTTGCCCCCCAGGCGATAACTAACTTCCCTGAAATTTTCCTCTAGGCGGTAACTGACTGCCTTGAGGTTGAGGATTCAGAATATTACCAGACATCATAAATATTTGCTCTGCGTTCGACGTTTCAGTTTTAATTCCATTAAGACTAGATGATAATACTTTTTCAATCGGTCGAAGAGCTACTCTAGAGAAAGTACCAGACAGAGCCTGATATCCCGAAGCAACAAAAGGACCACCGTGTAAAAATGCTTCCGGTTTCTGGGAAATCATAGATGACTCTCCTGCCATAATAGATGAAGGATAGTAACCTCTGGGCGTAGGATGAAATGGAATTCGAGGTGGAGAAAAAGCAAGACCCAGTTTTTCTAAAATTTTTGTCAAAGATAGATACCAAGTGTTAGTTCGAATAGGGCTATATAAAATAGATTCACGCTCCCTAAGATTTAAAGACTGAGGGGATTCAGGAAGAGATAACTCTTCGTCTGGATTAGTAAGCTCTTCAATAGAAATGAGGCCAGATAGAATATCTTTAGTAACAATATTTCTTACCCTAGGTGAACCTGGATCGCTAGAAGTTGGTGTAATAAATCCTGAGGATGTTTCCATAACAAAAGGTTTAGTTTCAGGCTCAGAAATTTTAGGTTCTTCAGCTAGTTCACTGGAAGGATAAATACTACCAGTAACTTCAGAAACTGAAATTGGTTCTTGAATGTGTTCTGTTGTGGGTATTTGATGATCAGGATGAACAACTATAGATGAACTTCCAATTTTTGTTGATCTAATTCTACCGCTACTAGATGATACTAGGGCACGCAACCCTTCAAGCTGACTTGGTGTATATTCAGGGGGCTTCCCCTGAAGTCTCCGGGATTGTCTTGATAATTCTGCCATGATTAAATATTAACCAATCACACGCAAACAAAGAAAATTTCAATAAGAACACCTGAAGTCCCTAAAGAAACAAACAGCTGAATCACACGCCTAAAAATCTAAGAGTTCAAACCACACACAAACAGTAACTTCCCGTACTAAAAACACTAGCTGGTGATTAAATCCAACTTAGTAGAAGTTTAATACAGAAAGGGCGGTTGGAACAATTACCCCGAAAACCTGCTTAATGAAACAGACTGGCACAAGTTTCTTCACAAAACCATCTCGTGTGAAGAGAACCCCCCAGAGAGTCCAAGTGAGTCTAGTCGACGTCTGCTCCAGGTACAGTGAGATCTTTCCTTCACCGTCACCTTAGGAAATAATCTTAAGCTTGTGGACACTAAGGTTACCAACAGTAACAAATACAACTGGGGGAATAGTCTACGATCCGATCCCACGCACAAGGGAAGAGTAAAAAAGCTCAATCCCCTTAACGGTTCCTCGACATGGTCAATCTGAGGTTTACCGACAAGTGACCCCAGGCTCCTCGACAATGGTTAATCTGAGGTTTACCGTATGTAATGCGCGCAAAATCTTTTATCTTTCCAATGAAACAGAATTGATTGTCTCAAAGGTTCGGACATGATCTCGTGATTAACTCCTTTAAAAGAAGCTTCCCAGATTGTACCAATTACAATTGGATTTATTTCCTACCGCAAGATTTATCTACTTGTTTGTTTTTACTATCTTGGAGAGTTAATTACTCCCTACTCCAAGATACTAGCCTAAGCTATGTTGGTGATAAGAGCCCTAGAAATAAAAATATTACTAGTTGAATTTTAATTAAGTGTTACTTTTATGACTTGTTATTTAAGTCAATAGGTATGGAAATGAAACTTTGATGGTGTGAAGACTCGACTTCCAAAAAAAATAAAAATGCACCTAAAAATGATAATCAATCTGTTTTTCTTTCAATGAAATTCTAGCTAAAGAAAGAGTTCGAGAATGCAATTCTTTTAAGAGACAATTCTTTCTTTGGACATAAAGAATAAATGGAAGAAAATATTTTTGTCTTTTCAAAAATAACTCAAAACGAGACAAATAATCAAAGCTCACAATTAAAATCCTTTCACTTTAAAAAACTTGAAACTACAAAAACAACTTTCCTTCAAAAGAAATCTACAAATTTTAAAAGCACTCAAAACTACAAAACTAATTTTGAGATGTACAAACTTTAAAAATATAATTGAATAAAAGCTTTAATATTTTTTGTAGAATGTTTTACTTAGTTTTTCAGTAAACTAAGGATCTATTTGTCCAGAACAACAAACAAATCACAAATATCCAGATATGTTTTCTTTATAAAAATGAAATTCGAAACCTATAACAAAGTTTTTTCGAAGATTTGCAAAGAAACAAATAGATCTATTTCTCAATAAAGGATGGATTTCACAACCAGGTCAGACTCAGCAAGAAATCAAAAATACCAATGTAATCTGAGGTATTTCAACTTCCAATCTTTGAATCACTATAGAGACCAAGTGAAAAGCAATCCAAAATGCAAAACTTCTAGAAAATCAACAAAAACACAAATATTGTTGGAACTCATTCACAAAAAGCTTTTGACAAAAACAACACCAATCTGGGCACATACTAAAAACTCTAAATCAAATTAAAGATAAACTGAAAAAAAAAAAAAATATATATATATATATATATATATATAAATAAATAAATAAATAAAAAATCTGAAGTTTTTCCAGAATTTTAACAGGGTCCGCATGCTCCCAGAAGTAACAGGTGCGGTCCCACACTATTTACTTAAGGAAAGTGTGAAACTGCCTGCACTGTGCAAAATAAAAAAGTGCGGTCCCCAGAAAAGTTCAAGAAAAACAAAAAAGATTTCAAAATTTTCAAAAACAGAGAAAACCTAAGCTACCCAGGTAGATATCCATCAATCAAAAACTAGGAAAACTTTTCCTCAAATCAAAATAAAAGAGAACCAAAAACAACAAGTTCTTTCCCCGGTGGAGTCGCCAATTTGTTGGGCAGATTAATCAATCTTGCGGACAAGATCGATCTCCCTAGTACCAAAAGGTAATCTACCAACAAATAGCCAAATAAACCTATCTTTCTCTAAACATATGTGATTTACAAAAGAATACTATAAAGGTGTTAAGAACTTACCGTAGATCCAATGCTTGTTCGAAGTTGTTGTCCCTCGTGCACTTGAAGGAGTTATCTTTGCAAACCTACAATCACAAACAAGCAAACATTAAATAGCACCTGTATAGTAAACATCATAAGTGATGCTTATCATGGTGATCAAGGAATCCATGAAATAAACAGTTAATTAACAGCTTATTGAGAAAAATGAATCTATTTGTATTAACTTTGAAAGAAGGAAAACCTTACAAACTTAGCCTTGATTTTGAACAGGTCTTCTTGGGGTCCAAAGCAGGAATCTCCTCTACTATGACAAGCCTTACACTCTTCCAACCGAGATAGATAGAGGTATGTGATATCTCCTCACAAAAATCTCAGTTAAATGAGTCTGAATCCCAACAGCACTTAACCTCAAATAATTCTAAAGATTGAACTCCCCTTGAGGCTACCTAATGCCTCTTTTTATAGTGCAAAAGAAGAGGTTTCAGTTCCAACTATGAAGGGATAGAATCCTCCTTCAAAGGGATAAGTGTCTCACATCAAGGTGTTAGTTCCATAAGGTAAGGGATACATGAACCTCAAAAGAGTGGTTCTGCCACCGCAAGATTCTTTCTAGAGGCTTCTAGAATTTACTAAAAGTGAGCTTTTTTGAGTTTACTTACACCTGTTTAATATTTATAGGGGTCCACACCCATAACACATAGAAAGTGCATTCAGGTACGCAGGAGTCATGAACATTAGGTGCGGGACCGCAGGCAAGATATAGAAAAAGTGTGATACCAGAGTTAAGGAGATTTTAAAGAACTTTTCTCTTATTTTCAAGGCTTGACATGAAGAACTAATGTGTTAGACTTGCAAAGGAGGAAGTATGAGTGGTAATGAGCTCATATACATAGCATAATGTTAGGATGACAATTTTCAGTGCAACACCGAGATCCTGCTGTGCATCCTTCTACACTGCTGCTTCTGTGCCTTTCCCTATACTCTTATCGGGCTGCGGGCCTTTCTGTGACGCGGCTTCGACACCCTTCCCCGTGATTTTTCTTGGTCCTTCGGTGTCTTTGGTGATGACATGCGGGGTAACCTTTGTGGTGCTCATTCCTTCAATTCTCTTCGCACATGTTTTGAAGCCAAGCTTCCAGTGAGGAGGCCATTGTGCAATTAAACGGTCAATATCTTCATCGGCAGCCATATAGGGGAGCAAAAACCACACAAGATCCTTGTGGTCTCGGATTTGGACGTTATGCATAGTCACCTAGAACGCGGCGATGCTTTTATACTTATCGTAGATGGGTGGCGACAGACGAGGCTGAGAGTTGATAGCTGATGTGAGCCCACTCTGAAACAACACCTAGAAGACTTGGTTGTACTCGATGCGCTACGCATCTTTAGAGTCCCACAGATTCGTATATCGAGCCCCTTCGCACATGTTTAGGGTGAGCTCAGGGAGGACTTATTCCTCAGGTGCTTCCCAGGCGACCAACGCAATGAGAAGTAGTAACCAGGAATAAAAAAATGCTCGTCACTGCTCCTGGGATTCACGAACATTGGCCAAAAACTCGTTGCACAAAAACTGGGACCAATTGAAGCAGACCCCTTTCTCGCACCAGCCTTCCAACTGAATTACATATGCGAGGACGGAGGCCACCTGGAATTTTCGCATCATCTTGCATGCCAATAACAGGGTACCCAACTGTGTACCAGGGTCGCTGATGGATTTGATCATGAAGCCTCGAGTGTTCAGCTCCACATGGTAGGTTTCGCACATGTTGTCAATGATCTTCCCCTCATACTTTTTACCAGTGCACAACATAGGGTCCGGCCCTTCCATGGGGAGACCAGTGATTCGATGAATGAGCACAGCATTGATGGGGATTCAATCTTGGATCCATAAGCAGCCATCATGTACCAAGGTGAGCACTTGACGTATCAAACGGTCTGTGATATTATAGTGGCCAAAGTGCGACATCCTTAGCAGGTTTAAGAGCCCGAACCCTGCCAATCCACGTACCCAGTGCATGGGGACAATATTTATCCCATCATCTTCTTGTATTTTGTCAAGATATAATTCGAGTGCCAACTCAGGGAAGGCCTCCAAATTGGCCAAGTCATGATCATCAAATTTCACCTCATGGAGCCTTCCAAAGGGTTCGCCAATGACGGGGACCTCTCCTAGGGTTAGCGGCATCTACAGGTAGGTGCGCAGGCCATCGAGACACTTCGGTGTGCGGGTGGACAGCCTGCGGGGCCGAAAAAATGGTGGTAGCCAATTGATTGGTTCAACTACTTGGGCCTCTTCCTGAGCAGACAGAGGTCACTTTGTTGGGTTGGGCGAACGTGCCCAGGGCACCATTCACGGGGACTTTACATTTCGTGGGGAAGTACGGGGCTTCACCTCAACCCATTTTGCGGGTTTCCCCGGCCCCTGCACTTTTTCTTTCCCCTTTTTCTTTGCTTGACTCGACGTAGATATAACTTCCTCGGCTTCTAGTTCGACTTCCACTACTTCCTCGGATTCTTGTTCCGTCGAGGTCACCGGTTCTGATGCTTCAGCGGGATTAGTGGCCTTCATTCTGGCGTGGAAAATGAACTCCAAGTTTCTATCGTCAGAGGATTTAGGATGCTTCGACATGAAAGGGACGCAATAGGCACAAAAACTATTACAGCACAAACTTGTCCAGGACAAACACGCCAAGTACAAACTATTCAAGCAATACGGAACCCTTGTCCGATCTATCCTTCTTCTTTTATAGTCACGAGGATCGATCAAAAGTTGGGTGAACCTTACTTGGGACTTACCATCAAGTAAACGGTAAAAAATCTTAACAAATCGCCTCATTAAATGTCGGTTGCCTGCTCCTTTCAACAGTAAATTTTTCCTTTTACCCGATTTAATTGTTCCAACGGCTAGTTTTTGCACCTCTTGTATACCCAACGCACCTCTACACTCCCAGCAGACCTCATGTGTGCCTAGTGCACTTCTTCATGTCCAGCACACCCGTTGTGTTCTAAACATACACCTACGCCTTTGGCGCACCCCTCCAAGCTTCCAAACCTGCGGCCGCTTCCTGTGCGTACCATGGTACCTTCCATGCTTACCTTCCTTGATGGGCATACCCCACATCATAAAGCTACTCTGGCCATATAGTCATTTGATCTGATATGGTTTGAGCTGACTTCCATTGACATAGTCAGGTATCATATCGCCGTGCTGGGTGGCTAACCGAACAGCTCCACCATCTGTGATTTCTTTAACTGCATAGGGCTCTAGCCAGTGCTGTCGAAAATTCCCTGGGTGTTTCGCAAATTGGCTATCATACAGTAGGACTAATTCACCCTCCAAAAAGGTCTTTTGTCGAATATGTCGATCATTTCATGCCTTATCCCGAGCCTTCTGAACCTGCTGATGGAAATTAGAAATGAAAATGTCTTCCTCCAAAGCCACAAGCTGCGCTAAATGCTCCTCCATGATATTAGGCTCTGCCATATTCGTAAAGGTTGCGATGCATAGGCTAGGAACAATATAGTCCATGGGATAATGGCCTCCTTGCCATAGACCATCCTAAACGGTGTTTTCCCTGTCAACTTCTTATATGTGGTTCGGTAGGCCCAAAGAACAGACGAGGTGCGCACGTCCCAGTCGCTGCGATCAGCGTTACAGACCTTAGTCAATGCGTGCTCCAAGACCTTATTAAAAGCTTTGACGGCTCTATTTTCTTGGGGATGATACGGAGTGCTTTTCGCATGAATGATCTGAAATTCTTCCGTCAAGGCATCTATTGTTTCATTAACAAAATGCGTACATATTTTGCTCATCAAGATTTCGGACATCCAAATATAGTCAGAATCTTCTCAAAGATGAAGTACGCATCAGTATCTGCAGTGAAATCCTTCACCGCTTGTGCTTCGACCCACCTAGTTACATAATCAGTGGCAGTTATAATGTAACACACACCTATCTTCTTCCCAGGTGGGTTGATGGGTTCCACAAAATCGATGGCCCATTTTTCAAATTCTTTCAGGGCCATTTTCGGTTGAAGGGGAATTTCATCTCTGCTTGATGGCCTTCCTGTTCTTTGGCATGTATCACAGGCTTTACAATAGTCGTCAGATTCATTATGCAGGGTAGACCACCATAGTCCAACTCTCAAGATCTTTTGTGTCATTTCCTTCCCTGCGTAGTGACCTCCTGCTACACCTTCATGGGATTCTGTCAAGATAGCGTGCCATTCATGCTCCAAAATGTACCTTCACAGTACTTCATCAACTCCCATATTATATATATGACCTGCGATGATGGTAAAATATGCAGCACGGGTTACTAGCTCTTTCTTCTGTTGTACCAAATACTCTACAGGTGCCATGCCTGTAGTCAGGAACTGAATGATGTCGGTGAAGTGTGCATCAACTACCTTAATATAAAACAGTTTTGCATCAAGCAATCCTTCTTCCAGGTTGGTCAGTTCCTCGC
The DNA here is from genome assembly GCA_034641835.2 of Pinus albicaulis. Taxonomy (NCBI): domain Eukaryota; kingdom Viridiplantae; phylum Streptophyta; class Pinopsida; order Pinales; family Pinaceae; genus Pinus; species Pinus albicaulis. The sequence continues at coordinate 729,794,527 of CM076573.1, read as the reverse complement.
CACTCTCAATTCGGGACAAGTGATCTGACCCAACATTCAACATCCCTGGCTTGACAATGATTTCAAAGTCGTATTCTTGAAACAACAGTAGCCAGCGGCAGATTTTCCCCCCCAATATGGGCTTATTCACCAGGTAATTCAAAGCCAAGAATGACGTGGGAAAGGGATCATGTACGTAAGCATCATTAAGTTTGCATAAGTCTACACAGATCCATATCTCTCCCTTCGTCTTTTTCTCTTGAACCACCATTGGACTTACCCATTCTAACTGTCCAACCAGTTTGATGATACCTGCGGCTAGCATCTTGTCAATTTCTTCCTTGACCTTTTGTTTATGCTTAGGGTTTAGCCGATAAGTTTGCCGCTTCACAGGGCGCGCATCTGGTTTTAACATGATGCGCATGACCCCAAGGTCCCCTGTGATCCCCTTAAGCTCCGAAAAATTCGTCGGGAATAAGTATTGATACTCTGTGAGCAGTTCTGCAACTTTTTGAACTGTATCATCATCCCAGTAATCCCAAATTTTAGCCAATTTAGGTTGCGCTTCCATGCCAATGTTGACTTCTCGCAGCTTCAGAGGCTTAGTAACATTGAGGTCCAGCAACTGCGCGCTCTCCCTCTGAGTTCGAGATAGTGACATTGTGCAGGTCTTCATCGCACTCTTCTATTGCTATATTGCGGCAGTTGATAATATCTTGCATCTGCGTTTCCCATGTTGGCACCCCAAGTGTTGTGTAAGGGTGTGATTCCTTAAATATGAAGGTATCTATATCCTGCAAAGCTTCATCAAGCGCCTCCGTTCCCCCTGCTAACCCAAATGTTCCTACAAATTCATCCTTCAATGTCTCCCAGTGGCGGGTGCATTGATGTAGCTCCGCATCTAAGTACCATGCAGTTGGAATTGGTCCCAAGGCATGAATGAACAAGTGAACCCATTCTTCTATAGTCCGGTCACACCATTTCTCCATCCAAGCAAACAAATGCTCACGCAGGTCCCCTGGCCCAAGGAATGTCGTTACGCGCAAGTGAACCGAAGGTTCACATCGTAGGATCATAATATCCCAACACTATTCCCAGTCCTGGAATGCCCCCTTATGCGTGTCCCACCACCTCGCAGGTGTTGCGTGCATGGCTAGATTAAGGGCCCATAACCTTCGCTCTCTCAAAACCTCCGCTTAAAATGCTCACAAAAATTCCTTAATACTACCAGAACCATCAAAGTAGGGCAGTTCTCTTACCTCGGAGGATATGCATCGGAAGTTCTTGGTGATTCTAAGACATCACAACGCAGATACATCATGTAATTGATTCTTCCAATTTTCCATCTCTCCATCGAAGTCAGAGAAAAATCCGCTATCTTTTTCCCAGAAAATTACACCATCGGCCATGGGATTGATCCAATCGTAGTCCCGCGCAGTTAACTTATAGATATGATCCACATCCTCTTCTTCGCGCACCATCTCCGTATACCATTCTCCTTCCGTAGGGTCTAATGGTACTATCACCCGCGTACCTTCATTTTCAAACACCATGCTTTTTTTCTTCAGGTTGATGATACCTCCCATATCTATGGCCCAATCCAATCCTAGGAGCGTAGGATAGGAGTCTGCATCTTCTACAATCTGAATGACCTCAAATTCATCCCGGACCTTGACTCCTGCAATATCTACCACGACCTTTAACAATCTCCCCAACTGTATGATCTTCTGTTGATTGGCCATGCGCAGCTGGATAGTATACCATTCCAACTTTGGTTCTCCCATTTGCTTCCAAGTTTGCTTGGGCAGTACGTTCGCATCTGATCCTAGGTCCAAAATAACCTGATCAATCTCATAATCACCAGTTTGTGTTGTTAGCCACATTTCCCTACCAGTGCGTTTATTATGCTTGTACAGTTTGTGCACATCCTTAACTTCCAAGGGTGGATTAGTTCTTTCTGCGCAGTTGTCTATTAAGGCTTGGAGGTTTTCTACAGCCCATTGGTTAGGCAGTAGCTTCATACACGCCTAAAAAAATGGTTTAACCTCATAATCTTCTTTGAGGTTTGTGGGGGCTTGAGCAGTAGATGCCTCAGACTTAGTAAAGTATTGGCGAGCTACGAAAAAGGTTTCCCTTTCCTTCTGCAGGTCCAACCCTTCTTGTTTGATGGCTGATTTTTGGATAAGCAGCTTAGTCACACCTTTCTCCTCATCTCCCCCAGTCGCCAGGCCGCTGCGTGTTATGACATTAATGCTTGGTCCTTCATCTCGCAGTTCTGCCTTAACCCTATGTACATTCTGCGTAGGTGTCTACTGCTTTTCCTACATTTTCGCTATCAGAATAGGGAAGTCTTCAATCACATGGTCCAGTTATCTATAATATCTATAATATTGTCTTGCAGGGTTCGGGCAGTCCCTCGTAAAGTGCCCTATCTCTCCACAGTTATAGTAGATCGGTTGTCCTCTTCCCCTACCTGCGCTTCCACCTCGGCCCCCTCCCTTGCCCATAGTTGGGGAGCCACCTATGCCTGAGGGGGATCTTGCTGAAGAAGGGTCTGATTGTACCCTATATAGGTTTCCCCGGTCTATCATTAGATCATAAGTTTGGCAGTTATTTTCATCGTGTCCTACTAATCGGTAAAACTGACACCATTGTTTCTTCAGTTCTGGGACATACGCACCCAGAAAAGGGCAATAGTTATTATCATGCAAGCCGTCTACGCGACAATCATCACACCACAACGCAGGTCCACCTGTTCCTGGGCGCAATGGATTGGGTCCCCCCACCTGTAGGTAGTCTGCCATTAGTGGGTATTGATCCTTGGTATGGCCTGCTACCCTGCATCGTATGCACCATACATCTGGGCTAGCTTCCTTCCCTCGGTCCTTTCGCAGGTTCTGGATCTCCATGTGCATCACCTCCAGCTGGCCCTAGATCTGTTGTACTCCTAGCTAAGTATCATCTCTCGGCACATCTTCTAATTTCATAGCAATATCCAAATATTTTTCCTGTGATTCAATGGCTTGTTGTCCCATAGGTACGCGCAGGTGAGGCAGTAACATAGTGATGAACCATTCCTTGTGTTGTCTGTCATCATACAGAAATTATCCTTCTCTAATCATCTTCTTTAGCTATTGGTCAGCTTCCCATACAGACTCAAAGGGTCCCTGCTTGAAATATTTTAGATCATTCACTATCTGAGAGTAGGACTTAGGCTTTCGAAATTGTTGTTTTAGGGAATTCTTAACCTCTTGAATGGTCGCATTCGCATGTTGAGCTCCATGTCCCATATACCAGTCCAGGGTTCTTCCTTCAAAGGCAAGGGATAGTTGTGCCCTTTTCATAGCATCACTAGACACATTCTACGTAGTCCATACTAACTCTGCAACGAACCAGAACCGATCCCTATCTTTGTCCCCTATGCCCTTGAAGGTAGGTAGTTTCATGTGCGAGGTCATCTTGTCTTCTGGTGGTGGAGGTACGGGTGAGTTCTTACCCCTTTGCTGATTTGAAGGTGGTGTAGTTGGAGGGCTATGCGCAGTCGAAACCCTTACTGGATTGTAGACTGATCTATATCCTTCTTGATTAGTTTTGTATTATTTACCACTCTATGTTGCACCCTCGCTCTGATCGGAGCTCATTCACTCTGTATGGATGCACATATTTTTCTTTTCACACAATAATATCTTAATTATTAATGGCAAGATTTTCAGAAACTTACCCCGAAAACCCTTGAAGAATCTCCGCTCTGTCTCAAAATAGGAGACGAATTGATCGATTACAAACTCCGTCACAAATCCTCCCATCACACTATCCACCCAGTGATCTACTGTACGAGTGATGGTATTATCAATCCTTTCTAACTGTTGGATCAACTCTAGAGTCCACTGCGTGACCCGTTCGTCCTTCCAACACGTCTGGAAATATACGAGCCTTGTCAGCCACTCCTGAAGCTTGTTCGCAAATGTTACAAAGAAAATTTCGTAGACTTCAGTGAAAATGTACTTATTCTTCCACTTCTCTGTTGTCAACCTTGTGCTGCGATTCTCTTTTATCGCAAATTCCTGAACCTTTTTTTCAAAACAATCTTCAATTTATTTCTTCTCAGGTATCCAATGTTCTCTTGCCATTACTCAATATCTCTCCCAAAATTCTCCCGGTCTCAGCAACGGAACCATTTGTTGGCTCGAGGGGTCTTGACCTAGGTTCGAAGGTGAAGGTTTTCCAACAAACCCCTATACTATTGGCCCTTTTGGCAGTGACCTGCTTGTGCATGCCAAAGTCTCACCCGAAGCAGTATGGGAGGGTGCTGGAACCAAGTTTCTGCACCCTGAGAGAGAGGAGGTAAGTCTAGTAGATTTTCATTCGCAGCTTATCATGTTCACACAAGACACGTCTATTCGTAGGTTTATTAATAGTATAATTTGCAGTATAACAGAGCTATTATCATGCACAGATCTATTCAATACCTTCGCATCCACGTGCATATTAGCAGTTACCAGCACACAATATCATAACACATCATTAATAATAGATTACAGATACACTTCATACCATAACACAGACAGATTCGCAGCATAAAAATATAACACAATTATATTCATAGCTCCAACAGATCCCAAAGGTTCACATCAACAGTAACACGTTAGATCAGATAACATAGAGATACTTCAACTATATCCGCATATATTAGCATCCAAAACCCAGTACAATCAAACACAGCCTATGCACACATCCATCAGGGTCTGCACACAGCCAGCAGGAGTCCTTACCCAAATGACCCAACCATAGATCTAACAATTCGAACTTAGCATCAGACTTAATTCTTGCCTACCTTAAGACTCAAAAATTTTCATCTATTTATATCGACTTAGCCTATGCTTCCAATGGTCCGCAAACCATGGTTTGCGGACTCTTGGTCTACCCTTGACCCATTAAAATGCATTCAGGACTTTGACCCACCCCAAAACCCCTGCGCTAGACTAATTAAGACCAAAAATATACAAAATTGTACAAAATTCGTAGCTTTAGGGGACCCTGTTCCAATAGTGAGGATACCCTTTTAGCTCAATTTTTTGAAGCCCAAACTCTTGCCACTAATCGGTGGATCACACAAAGTATGGAAAAGACTAACCAAACTCATTTTGTCCCTCGTAAAACCATGGAACAATAAAAAATTGTTGATTTAGACCAAGATTATGAAGAGAAAGAAGAAATGCTAAATACTCTTGGTACCTTGGATAAGGTAAAAATAAAGTCTCCCAGGGTTGAAAAATTTGTAGAATCCACCCCTCCATTTGAAATCCTTGTAGAACAGAGGAATATATATTCTATCCCTCAGTCTAAAATCCCTATGGTAGATGCAAATTTTATTTCTTATTGTGAATTTGAGACCCTTATGGTGGAGACACTTGATTCCTATTCTACTAATAGAAAGAGACCATCCAACTTAGTTGACCATACCTTACTAAGGAAAAATATAAAGATCAATATTTTGAAGGAAGCAATTAGAAATCATATCCTCCTTAACAGTCTGATTCAAGAAGAGAATGAGAAACTAAGAGCCCACAATTGTATATTGTAGCATAAGAATGACGAGTTGATTGCTAATAACAAAAAACTACAAAACATGATCAAGGACTGAAGAAAATGGGCTAAAAAATATGTTGTTCATAACATGATATTGAAGAGGATTTTTAAAGAATTTGGAAATAGGAGAGAGGAATTTGAATATTCTCATGAGTGCAGCATGACTCTAGTAGAGAGCTACAATACTACTGTTTTGATCAATTTTGGCCTCTGTTCAGAATTTTTTCTTGCATGAGGAAATGCAAGATGATCAATGTGGGGGGGATGTTGAGTCTCCATTTTGATGCAGTTGCATACACCTTTTTTCCTTGTGATTGTTATGTTTTTACCCATTTTTTATCTGTATCAATATATTATCTTAAACTTGAGCATTATAAGGTAATTTTGTTTTCAATGTTTTAAGAATATTTATTAATGATGGAAAATGTGGAAGATCAATTCTTGTGCTAGATGAAGGATTCATGTTCACTCAGTTTATTTCTTGTTCACACAATGTAGTTCATGTACATTATTGTTTGTCATGTATCCAGTTTCCCTGATGAGAATTGGGCACATGGGTTTTGTAAATCATGGGCCCAAGATGGTTTTGTGTTGTTCCAACTATGCCAGGGTTCTTAGGAAGAAGGATGAAGCCACGATAAAATATATAGTCAACCCTCCTTCTATATATAGTAGATCTTCATACGCAACGAATAACAATTATCTTTCCATCTCATCAATAGTTTGTTTTCCAGTTAATCAACAAGCTATGATTGGGAGTTCTATAATATGTTGGTTAACTATATATGATAGTGTATGTGGTAATTTTTTACTTTTTTTTAAGAATTGGGCCAAATCTTGTGATAGAGTAACCATATCTGATTTAGAGCTTCTTGATTCATCTTTATCCAGTTCGTGAGGATGAATATTATCGTTTTGGTCCAAGCTAAGGGCACTTTTTCTCTTTATGAAGATTCAAATCAGAATAAAACCTTAAAAAATGTATGTATTGTTTGATATCTAACCCATGAAATCAGAGACATTGGCCTTATCCATAGTTGTTATCTTCTTATAGATATGTATCAATATCTGCAATTTCGAGGAGAGGTTAGGAAGCAAAGGATTGCTAAAGGAGAGACTTCAGTATTGTTTCAGGACAGTGGGATGATCCCATGTGGGGACGTTTTGGATTGAACATGATCTATCACTTTTTAATGTAATAGACTCTAGGTTTCTAATACTAAGGTAATGCAAATTTTATACATTTATTGTCTTTAATTTTTCTAAATTTTATGATTCATTTATTTTAAGGACAATGATTCAGTTGGTTTGGACCCACCAACCGAGCTCGTTGTCCTTTTTCCTTTAATTATTTTCATGCTCTGGAATATGATATTGATTGTTTTTTAATTGATTCAGGGTGATCTAAGTGGCCGCAGTCACCCTCAGGAGACCAAGAGGGCTCAGAAATTGTCAAAATTCAAAGTGGTCAGATTGCTCTCAAACTAGGTTCAGATTGAATTTCTCGTCGCCCTGATTCCAACGCTACAAATGGTTCGCCAATCCGAGCTCGTATGGATAAGTTATAGAAATTCAAAGTTGCGGTCAAAGTTGGGCAGTGGGCCAGGTTTAAATGTCCCACAAATTCACTATCAATCGGCAGGAAACCCAACACCCGAGAGCGGGAAAAAAATTTGCCTCCTTAAAATGCCCAACGACCCTTAATTTCGTAAAAATAAAAAATGGGTGTTTGATAATATAAAACCAAAAATATATATATAAAAGAAATGAGGGTGGCGGGCCACCACCCCCACCACCCCACCACTCATTACATATATTTAATTGACCGTGGGGTCGGGGTCGCAGCTCTAACCTGAGACCCCGCCCACGGACCGACAGTTATGGTCGTTAAATATAGGCCAGCGGGAATTGAACTCGCCCGGCTACGTAGGTAGGGCCGATCCACGAGTGGCCCAACCAATATAAGGCCAAACATTAAAACCAACGGCCATATATACATGCATACCACGAAATCTAGGCCGGTAGGATTTGAACCCGCGCTGGCCGGGAGGGCTGACACGCCCGATGCTGCGGCCCAACACCAAAAACTAAATACAAACAAAAATTAAACACGCATATGAATATTTTGAGAGGGGCAGGATTTGATGCCCCGACCCCTCTCCAACCATTTTCCATTTTTACCAACGTGCCAAACTATTGGACCTTGAAAGGTCCGCCCACCAAATTATACTTAAGCCACCATTTTGCAGTGCGACAGGGAGGAGGACTGGCGCGCTCTTCAATTTGTATTTGCAGGTGTGGAACCATGAGCATATAGAGGGGCAAAACCTTGCCCAGGGAATCTTGAGGGGCATCAAAAAGATTCCTTGAGGCCCAAAACTTGCCAGAGTCAGAATTTGACAAATTTTATGTCGATTTTACACCTCTCAGCAATAGGAACTCAATGGTGATGTCCATTTCAGTAGCAGAGCTTCTTGTTTTGCAGCCATTTTCCATATCAGAGTGACGGTGTCAAATTCTCAAGTGTGGACAGTTGATTTTATGCCTCTCTATGCCACAAATTTGATGGTGTAGCCATATTCAGCAGTTGAGCATCCACTTCTTCAACCAACTTCAGGGGTTGAGGTATATGAAGTATCGATGGCATGTGCCTCTTTTATCATTTGCTATGAGATGTAATATGTTTTTTTAGATCCTTGTTTTATGTATCATTGTGGGATTTATGTTTCTACTTCATTTGAGATGTATTCGCCATGGATTTTTATGATTCCTATATAAACTTGTTGAAGGGATCCTCATTGTCACCTTGCCTGAGATTATGTCATGGTGATAGGAGGCCTATTGTGGGTGAGAGTTCCTGTAGCAGAACATCTCGTAGAGAGACAATCCACTCATGTTGAGGGCATATATCCTTGTATGATAAAAAACACAGTCCATGTACATCATCACCATTTCCAACACTATATGAAGCGGCCTACCCCATCTTGACACCGGGCCCAGAGACATAGTCCAAATTGGAAAAACTTCATTATCAACTTCTCATGTTCTTATGTTGTTGAATATTTTCTTGTTTCCTCTTGTTTATAACATGCATATGTGTTCTTTTAATTCTATTTCAGCGCATTTCTAACCACATCACAGAAGTAAAATATCATGGGTAAATCCGGTAGCTGACGGACCCAGATTAAGATGGTATCAGAGTGGTCTTCTCGCTGATGTGAATTGCGAGCATGAACAACGATTGAACGTGCAGCAATGGAGGATGACAAAGACATGTACCAGGCCATGCTTAGGATGTCCAAAATTGTGGACATAATGTATGATGCTTATGAGAAAAGAATAGAGGGAGAGGAGAAAGAAAGATCAAGGAACGATGCTTCATGCACATCTTCCAGTGCTTATTCATCTTATCCGTCGCCTTCATCATCTTCTCATCATTCAAATGAGGAGATCAACCAGAGTCTTCGGGAAGAAAATTTTGAATTGAGGCTACTACGAGAAGAGAAAGAAGAGAAGCAGAGATTTCAGCATCAGTTGTGAGCCATGGAAGAGGCCTTGGAGGAGTTGAAGCACAACAAAGGCTTGAAAAAACCATCATCACCTATGTCCGGATCAACAGTTGAGGTAAAAAATGTTGATTTCTCTTCAGTTTCATCTTCACATGCTATTATTTCTGTTGGAAATGTGGATATACCTGTTACAGGAACTAGCAGGAGACTCCTTACCAAGATGGCATACAAAGGAGGAGTACTTGGCGTTAATGGCCAAGGCATAACTCAGCCATTGGAGGTTGTGCAAAGACCTCAATTCAGAGTGTTACACCATTTTTTGGTCATCTAACCTGTTACTATTAGATGGACCCAAGTACACCATGTAAGACCAATTTTACCCTAAGTAAAATTGCTTTCACTATGAAAAATAACTTAGTAAACCACCTTTATTAAGTTGTTTATGGTCATAGAAACCCATGAGGAAACTTTAAATAAACCTGCCTTTTTATTTTCCTCAAAGATAATTAGTTAAAGCAGTTCAGGTCATGTTCTTGGTCACTGTTATACTGTTATTAATGAGAGAAATAAATGAATGAAATGCTATTTGTCTTATTAGCTACAAAGAATAATTATTTAAACCTTATTTAAATAATATTCCTTGTTAAATTTGACTAAATCACTCATAAATAATTAAATAAATCATTATTTATTTGATTATTACTCAACCACATCCTTAAAATAATAAATAAATCATTTGTTTATTTATTATTTACAAATAAAGGGATTTGACCAAAGTCAAATTCTTTTTCCCTCCAACAAATATAATAAAATATTCCATAAAAGTTGGATCTTGATTTGGTTAATAATATTTTAATTATGCACCAATATCTAGACTAACTCAATATTTTGTTATAAATAGAAGGGTTTTTCCATTCACTCACTACCTTTGTTGCCTAAAGATCACTCTGGATCTATACTTTTGGTCTGACTTTGATCCACCATCATTGTCATATTTTTCTATCATTTTTCTTGTGAGCTCCTTTTGAGTTCAATTTTTTTTTGGGTTTTCTACACCATCAAGAGAGAGGGATTTTAGATCTGAAGTGATGAGGACTTATAAGAACCCATCCCATTAAGGAGGACTGGTAACATCCTTCTATGTTCTCCTCTCGGGTGCCATAAATACAAAAAAATTTAAACATATTCTTGTCTTGTCGATTGGATGCATGGAGAAAATCTTGTTTTTATTTACTGCTTAATTTTTTTCAATGCATAGATCTATATTTTGCAGCATTTATCTTGGTAAACTAATTACAGATCTAAAGATATTGGCAGTCATCTTTTCTGTTAGGACTGTTTGTTATGCACGGCTAAAGTGAGCCTTTTTCGTACACTTGTGATTAAGATTCATACTAACAACCGGTGACTCCACACGGGTTTACAATTACGACTTCTGTCGTTTTTCAGATCCCTGCATATCCAGCTACTTCAAACCCTAGTATTTCTCTTCAGCTTCTTCTTTTTCTTTTCTTGATGTTTTTTTAAACCTGTAAAACCCTAAAACATTGAAAATTCTAACTTCCGTGTGTTTTCGGACCTATTGCACAGGTGATCGGCATCAGCCACAGCTGAGACGACACATTATTCTAAAACCTACTCCCGAGACTTACAGAAGTGCAAGTCGCACTTTTTGGGCCAAAACCTACAACCTGAACCTCCAAGGCACAGAAAATAGGCCAAAACCTGCGACCTCTACAGAAATCAGGTCAGAAACTGCGACCTGGACTTTTTGTGGGAGTTTTTCTGAAATTTTTTTGGGTTTGTCTGGGCCTATGTTCAAGGTTTTCTGACCTCTGTCTCCGTCTGTTTTGGACCTGTACTTGTTCTGTTTTACTCAAAAAATTGGGAACCTAGCCCCTTAGGGCCTCAGTACCCTCCACCTTTTGTGGAAGAGTTTTAGTTGTTGCAGGTTATCTGAAATTTAAGTGTGTTTAGCCACTTTTTCAGATCTGATCCCTTACCTTCAGCTCCACTTCAGATTGGCTATTTATCCATCCAAAACACCTCTTTTCAGTTTTTTTTTGGGTTTTCCTCTAGGGTCCCCTCCGCTTCCCTCCAGGTTCTAGCCTTGTGCCTCCTCATTTACAGCAATTTTTCCTCTGATTTTTTGTTGTTTTCTACACCTATTTCCAGCAAATCTAACCTTTAGATCTATGTACCTCCCAACCTTATATCTATTGGCTATTTCAGTGTGTTTTGACTAGATTTTTTCCCACCTACAGACTAGTTGTTGAGAGGCCCGCCTCCTTGGGTTTAGATTAATGCATAAGTAGCTATTTATTTTCTGTTATTTCAGTTTCATATACTATTATCTACAGGTTTATTTACAGTTATACATCACACTTTTTCTTTTTCTCTACAAACTTCTGGGTTTAAAAATTAAAATTTACACACTTAACACACACACCCTAAGTGAAGAAGAGCTTGTTTAACATTTCCAATCAAAGACTTTAAACATTGTAATCAATTGATCTTACACCTCTTTGCCCTTGTTTCGACATTGTAATTAGTTGATACTGTACCTCATCGCCCTTGTTGGTCTCTCTTCCCTTTCTGTCATGTTTGTGCCTTCACCATTGCGCCTCCAAGGCGTTTATCTCAGAGACTTCTTGGCCTTCATCCTCAGTTTCTGGTAGGAAGACTTACTCCTCCGCGTAGGATTCAAGTTAGTCCTCCACCAAGTCCGCACTCTAACTCCTCTTATGGTTCATTGGTTTCCCCTTCTGGTTCCGCCCCCAGTTCTCCTCCTAACACCTTCACCATGTCTGGTTCAGGACCTAACGCTAGTGGTAGCCCTAGCCCTAATGCTGGGAATACTACTAGTGGGACCACAACAGGAACTACCCCAGCTACTCCCTTGCTCCCATATATGGTAGGCCTCAGTCTTCTCAATTTTAACCAGTTGATCAATGAGCCTATACACCATGATGCTAGTTGGCCTACTATGCCGACCAAGCTCCCTTCCGACATCCCCAAGTTTTAAGGTCTTTCTGGAGAATATCCTAGAAATTATGTTCGATCTTTCCACATGTGTTATTCGTCAAACTCCATTACCGATGACTCTATCCGTCTTCAGTTGTTCCAACATACACTTACTGGTGAAGCTTCTAAGTGGTATGTTGATCAGGCCTTATCCTCTCATACCATCTTTGTGACTCTTGCCTGGGCTTTTCAGTATTATTTCCAGCTTCCCCTTCGTTATGACACCGGTATCAAAATTTTGACTTCTTTCCATCAATCGTCTGCGACCCACCTATCCGATCATGTCCAGGAATGGCGAAGAATAAAAAGCCTATGTCGAGCCCCTACCTTCGAAGACCGTGTCTACATGGACTAGTTCTTTAGATCCCTTTTTCCTGCTATCAGCAAAGATGTCGCATCTCATTTCCCTCAAACTGAAGAATCTTCTCTCCAGATTGTGTTAAAATATGACTTGATCTACACTTAGTCTGGTTATGTTTATACCATTCTACCTGATATTCCCAGACCTGGTGGTGCCAACGCACCAAGGGCATCTCTTGTTGCTGACGGTATCATCAGAGCTCTTTCTCATCCATACGCTCAGCCTCCTATGGGCTATGGTTTTCCTCAGGGAGGGGCCAGCACCTCCAGCACTTTTCCCCCTCCCGATAGCATGTATCTAGGATACGGCATGCCTCCTCCTTTTTCCCAACCTCCTGTTTACCACAATGTTACCAAACCTCATTATTATCTGTATCTACAGCCTGGTGCTCCAGCTCGTCAAGCATTAGCACCTCCGCCTCCCTTGCCTTCTCAACCCCCGCAACAGCAGCCACCGCCCTCTTAGGGGTAGGTGTATGCATAGTAGGGTGCGACTAATCCTTCTCCCTCCAAAAATAAGAGGAAAAGCACTCAAAATAAATTTTCCCCTAGTAATCCTGGACCTAATCCTCAACATAATGCACCTAACACTGCTAACCAGCTACAGGGCATGCCGCCCAAGAAATACAGGCATGTTCGCACGAACAATATTTGCTCTTGTTGTGGTGTTTATGGTCATTACACACACTATTTTGTTGTTTTACCACAGATGTGAAAGATGTGGGAGTCTCAAGAAACATTGCGAGGACAACAAGCCTCCCCTTCCATCCCTCCCAGTGTTGCACCTAGTCAGTCAGTTGTGTTTATTAATCCTTTCCCTCAACAATGATTTGTGGCTACCCAACCACCTGAAGGTCAGGTGACCACTCAACCTCCTCCATCTGGTACCTCTAATTACCAGATTCCCATGATGAACTCTGACCAACCTATAACCATTGACCTCAACCTTCAGACTTGGTCCCGTCAGTACAACAAGCCTCTCGCTACGTCTTTCCCTGAATCCCCTTCTTCAAGTTCTACAGAGCCTCTTTCAACAAATAATGGTCCTTTTCAGATCCCTCAACCTAAAGAAAAGGTTCATACCAAGATCCCTAAGGGACTACTACACCAAAATGTTGCTTCTAGCAAATCTGCCCATTCGTATAGTATAGTAGATGATTTGGCGCAATCTCCCACTGCCATCTCAACGTTGGAACTCCTTTAGTCGTTCCTTTCACAACGAAAAGCTCTACTATCTTCCATGGGCACTATAGATCCTTCAGATGATCGATTTATCATCTTTGATGTTGACTAGTCGAAAAATCCTCCTCTTCTTGCTTCCATTTCCTTCCAAATCCTAGTCAAGATCCGGAACACCAACGTTTCCCGGTGTATCATTGATGAGGGGGCATCAACCTGTGTGATGTATGCTTCAGTTTGGAAGAAAGTCGGATCACCTGAGTTGGCCCCTTCCATGATCACTCTCTGAGCGTAGGATGACCATGCCTCCCAACCCATTGGCTTGTTCCAAAATTGTCCTATTACTCTTGTGGGCAAGACTGTTTGCGTTGACGTAGAAGTCATTGACACCCCCTTAAATTACAACATTATGTTGGGTCATAGCTACACCTATGCAATTTCTGTTGTACCATCTGCGGTCCACCGAAATATTTCCTTTCCCCATAATGGAAAGATAGTCACCATTGACCAGCTGACATATTACGAACCGAACTCTCAGACCTCCCCTAAGTCCATCATATCTTCGGTGGCCAATAAGCAAACCATCAATCCCTTGACTAGTGCCTCACCCAGAGTCTACAAAGATTCCTCTTTGCTTGGTACATTCCCTGGTCTTCCTCCTCCTGTCTCTGATCCCAGCTCATCGAATGTTTGCATAATGAAATCATCTTGGGCTTCCCCCAAGCGGCCCGCTTTGACTAGTTAGCAGCCTCGCCCTTCGCAACCTACTCCTAGCCCTTCGATTCAGCCTTCTGGACCCCCTCCTCATGGCCCTTCACCTATAGCTGGTATCCATGAGCCTCTCTACCCTCTCGAAACAGTTCCTCCAGGCCTTAACCATCTTGGAGTCGTCCCACCTGGCCATTACCCCTCCGGTCAGATACCGTTCCTAGCTCCCCCTCTTGGAGTGTACTCAGTACCTGTCATGGCTACCCTATCTCTTCTTAACCTAACCCTGGGGATTCCCATATCGTACCTTGATCCCCCAACCGCTACCCCACCTGGTCAACCCAAACCTTATCTTGCTTTGACCCCGGTTCAACCGGTCCTTATGACTTCTCCCGCTGCTACAGTGCCTCAGCCACCTCAATAGGAACCTTCTCCTGTTGCGACAGCTTCGAGGAAAAAGGGAAAAGCTTGCAAGAAGGTATTTAAAGACAAGCCTACCCCGAAAAACCTTGCCCCTTCTTGACCTCCAAAGCATACCATCTAGTGTGATTTGTGTGATGTTGTTGGTCACGCCACCCATACCTGTCCAAAATTGCCTCACCTCAAACCCATGGTCAATGAGACACTTCCGGAGTCTGATATCCCTGAGGTCTATGTCACTATACTTGATTCAGTCCCGAAACTCAAGTCCTTGTGAACAAATCACCCTTATGCTTTGTGTTATTTCCATGGTCACTACACTCACCTTTGTCCCCGCCTTGAAGAGTATCTTTCCTCTTTGGAAGCGGTCCGCCAATTTGAGGCCAGGCGCAACAAGTCCACCACTCCCTTGTTTGCGCATTTTTCTTCAGCAGAACCAAAGGACACATCCAATCCCATAGAAATTTCCCCTCCAGATGACGAAATGACAGAGTCTTCAGCCACTGTCCACTACCTGTCATCATCTATGAGATCCTCGATGGAAGGCCCCCCTGGGCCTTCCCCTTCTGTTTCGTTTGACCTCCCTTCAACGATCACCTTGGGCTCAACATCAGTGGATCCTTCATCTACATTTCCTTCCGTCACCCTCCGTGGCGATGCACATGTGAACCTTTCTTCTCATGATGATGAGTTAGGTAGCTTCGTTGCGTCAGGTGGTCTTTCTTCCACCAGTCACCCCATCTTCTATTACGATGAAAACGTTATGGAAGTAGTCACCACCCCTGACTTTATCTATCCCCACTTACATCTAACCCATGCATTCGAACCACATACACCTTGTGGCAATTACATTGACACCCAATGTTTGTGTAAGGGGGCACCCATATTTGAGAGACCAGGAGAAGAAATTATCCACAACTCTCCTTTTGTATCTGGTCGTGTTGACTCTAGTACCCTTATTATTCCCCATTTAGAAGAACCTCTCAGAGTCCCATATCACTTCAGATCACTCTAGGGATGATACCCCTCATCATTCCTTCATCTTACATCAGCAACCCAATCCCTTAGACGTTGTTGATGACCAACCTATGGGTTTTCTAGGAAAGCACCAGTTCATTATCTCCAAATCCTCTCTTTGGGATAGTGACACCATGTATGCCAACCCAGAAACTTAGTCCATTTTCTTCACATATGCAGTACTAAAAGATATTGGTAATCCTCCATTCCCTTTCTCGAACTGCACAACCATAACGAAAACAAATGGCGCACCACATCATAAACATGTGTTTAGATTCCCCCTTTCTAAATACATTTTGGCATGAACATAACATGCTTGGAGGCACCTATGCCCCTAAACCATAAAAAATCCCAGCTCTTAGCCAGAAATGACACTTAAACCCCCTTTCTCTGACAGGTCGCACTTTTCAGGTCATTTCCTGGGACAGGCCACAGTTTTTTGCCCAGTACCTGCTACCCAGGTCCCAGAACAGACCCCAAAAAGTGCGACCTGGCCTGTTCATGAGCTCTAGGTACCTAAACTAAAATTTTGATCCCCTTAATTGAAAGAGTATGTTAGGCCTCTTACTGAAATTTTGATCCCCTTAATTGAAAGAGTATGGTTAGGCCTCTTACCTGCAACTGACGGATCTCGATTCTAATGATCGGTTTGTCCGCTACAATTGCTGCAAGAGTTAGGGCCTTCTTTCCTCTCTACATTCGCCATAGCTACACTTGAAAATGAGTGAATTTGGAGGTAAAATGCCTTATTAAAATAGAAACCACATATTTTTATTTCTCCCACTGCGGCTAAACCATAGCCCAGTTTAACAAACTGTTTGTACTGTTGGAAATCTCTCACCGAGCTCTAAAATGGGTATCTATTATCTTTTTGTGATTTGACTCTTCACCAGGACACATTTTCCCAAGAAGGGTCACTTCACCACTCCTCAAAATCGAATTTCTTCACTTGCAACACTTATAATTGGGGCACCACTTTGCCTCCATACTTGTCCATGCTCGTGTCGATTTTCGTCGTGAGTTACCATCTTGTACCCATGTCTTTATGGTCCCCATTGGACCTTTACTGTGTGGTAGCATCATCGAGTCACCCTTGTTTAGTGCATCCGAGTTGAGTCATCATCGCATTCATGGAGTCTATCTCGATTCCCTTTGTATCCTGCTATAGCCCTCCATCCTTCATTACTTGGTTCCTCTCTCATGTCAGACATTATGGCCTCCAGTCCTACTATCACCTATCCCCTTTGGTATTGTGTTAGTCACTGCCAGGTCATCCATGCCCTTTATACTCTAACAAGGGAATTCGTTCGTCCGCTACTCAGTACCCCTCATTTCATCATCATCCCTGGTGTCAGTCTGTCAGTCGCTCTACTATTTTCTCTTGTGCCTTAGTTGAGTATCCCTTATTGCGTCACCTATGGCGGACCTCCTTCTATCGACATCAAATCATTCATTCCAGAAGACAGGTCTAGAGGGCGGTGTACCTTGGTTCCAACTTCCACTCTTGTTCGGTGCCTCGATCAGGAAAAGGGACTCCTTACAACCCTTTGACTTAATTGTTTCTCAGCTCTAGCTCCTTACAGCATGATCGAGATCTGTATACTTGATGGTTCATTGATGAAGCAAATTGGACTGGTGATTCCCGGGTGTGTGTGAGATGTTTCAGCCCTCATGAGGGGGTGGCTCTATAGGTATCCCCCCACATTCGCGGATGACCTCTTCATTAAAGCCTCTGATGCAACTCCATATATTTTTTGATGTCGGCCTTAGCCGCTTGCAGCGCCCTTTTGTTTGCATGTATCAGTCAGATTTTCAGAGCCCTTTCCTATTTACAGGGGCATTTGGGTAGTATTTGTATCTCATGTACTCATGTATTATTGTATAAGTCCTGGCTGTTATCCCAGGCACAATATGTATGTGGGGTTCATTATCATATTTTTATCTGGCTCATTTTTATGCCAACATGTACTATATAGTTTAGTCCCTTGTTTACTGGATGAATTATTCTTTGTACTTTGTCTCGGCGGGCATAGGTATGCCTCCCCCGTTTCCTATAGCATAGGTACTCACTCATAAAAGAGACTTGTCGCACCTGTAAGTCTCACCTCCTCAGGGTGTAGTCCTTTAGCGCTTCAGTCTACCTTATATTTCTCTCTCTCTGACTTGCCCTTCGGTGTCTAGTGATTGAGTTCTTACAATGTACTTCGGTCATACGATTAGCTCCTAAAGATCGCACACTGGGGGGCAGTCTGTTACACCATTTTTTGGTCATCTAACATGTTACTATTATATGGACCTAAGTACACCATGTAAGACCAATTTTACCCTAAGTAAAATTTCTTTCACTATGAAAAATAACTTAGTAAACCACCTTTATTAAGTTGTTTATGGTCTAAATAGGAATCCCATGAGGAAATATTAAATAAATCTACATTTGTCTGATTTTCCTCAAGGAATAATTAGTTAAACAACAGTTTAATTAATATTCCTGGTCATATTTAACCCAAAACAGGAAAATAAATTAGATAAATCACTATTTATCTTATTATTTTCTAGGAATAATTATTTAAACCTTATTTAAATAATATTCCTTGTTAAATTTGACTAAATATTCCATAAATAATTAAATAAATCATTATTTATTTGATTATTACTCAACCACATCCTTAAAATAATAAATAAATCATTTATTTATTTATTATTTACAAATAAAGGGATTTGACCCAAGTTAAATTCTTTTTCCCTCCAAAAAATATAATAAAATATTCCATAAAAATTGGATATTGATTTGGTTAATAATATTTTAATTATGCACCATATCTAGACTAACTCAATATTTTGTTATAAATAGAAGGGTTTTTCCATTCACTCGCTACCTTTTGTTGCCTAAAGATCACTCTGGATCTATACTTTTGGTCTGACCTTGATCCACCATCATTGTCATATTTTTCTATCATTTTTCTTGTGAGCTCCCTTTGGGTTCCATTTTTTTTTGGGTTTTCTACACCATCAAGAGAGAGGGATTTTAGATCTAAAGTGCTAAGGACTTACAAGAACCCATCCCATTGAGGAGGACTGGTAACATCCTTCTATGTTCTCCTCCTAGGTGCCATAAATACAAAATTATTTAAACATATTCTTGTCTTGTATATTGGATGCATGGAGAAACTCTTGTTTTTATTTAATGCTTAATGTCTTTTAATGCATAGATCTATATTTTGCAGCATTTATCTTGGTCACCTAATTGCAGATCTAAAGATATTGGCAGTCATATTTGCTGTTAGGGTTGTTTTTTATGCACGGCTAAAGTGAGCCTTTTTCGTACACTTGCGATTAAGATTCATACTAACACGAAGGTTTGGGATACACTGAAGGAAAGAGCTGAAAGGTGTCAGAAGCTTCCAATACATGGTTGAAACCATTGGGGAAAGAGAATGAAGGCAACACTTCACCATCATCCTATGACAGCGCACATTGCAGAGAAAGAGATGAGGCAAGCTCTTATGAGCATGATTGCACCAGAGACCAACAAGAAAGCTATAAAAAATCTTGGTATTCTAATGTTAATTTTGATTACAAGCATGCTGCTAATAATGAACATAAATCATGGCATCAAAAAATAGGTAGTTTTTGTGGATTACATAACCATGTATTTGTTGAGTGCTGGAAAACAATGGTAGCATGAAAGAGGTTGAGGTGTGAAAGGCCTTCTCCATCGCAGGAAAAGAAGAAGGTAAAGTAGGTCTGGAGGAAGAAGACTCATTGCATTCATCACGATAGAAGTGGCCATCAAAGAGCCACATTTTTTAGGCTCCATCCAAAACAGTGTCTCAAGGGAAAAGTATCCATACATGAACCAGTTGAAACAATTGTTTGACAAGAAAATGTGCCACAGAGAGATGACCCATTCACTTTGATAAGTGAGAAATGGTTTTTCCAGGCATGGTAGTGTGTCATGGAGGTACTTTGTAAATCATGTGTTGTAATTTAAAATGTAAAAGTGATGATGTGTTTTCCATCACTTATGAAACAATAATGATGTTTTGGCCTTATTTTGATAGATGGGTATTGATTTCCATTTTGATGTAAACTTGACTAGCATGTGTTATAAACGTGTGGAAAGTATGGGATGCTTGGGTCATATTTGGTCATGTAATTAAGAATTTAATTTGTAAGAAGATTGTACTACAGATTTGCAGAGGATGCAGGGGTCGGTTCATCGCTTATGGCTCCGAAGAACAAAGTTAAAGGATAATAAAGGGTGACCTTTTAGGACACTTATGGTGCAGACAAGGTACAAAGAAGTTGCAGATTATGTTCATGCTTTTGGTGGAAAAAAATATCCTCAATGGGGAGGATTGATCTAGGTGGCTCCAGACATCCTCAAGAGACCAAGAGGGCTCAGAAATGGTCAAAAATAAAAGTGGTCAGATTGCTCTCAAACTAGGTTTAGATTGAAGTGTTGGTCACCTTGATTCAAACGGTGCGAATGAATCTCCAATCTGAGCTCGTATGGAGAATTTAGAGCAAGACAAAGTTACGGTCAAAGTTGGGTAGTGGGCCAGGTTTAAATGTCCCACAAATTCACTGTCAACCGGCAGGAAACCTAGCACCCGAGAGCAGGCAAAATTGTTTTCACCTTAAAATTCCCATTGACCCTTAATTTCGTAAAAATAAAAAATGGGTGTTTGGTCATATAAAACCAAAAGAAAAATATAAAAAAAATGAGGGATGTGAGCCACCACCCCCACCACCCCACCACTCATTACATATATTGAATTGACCGTGGGGCCAAGGCCCGCGGCTCTAACCTGGGACCCCGCCCACGGACCAACGGTTATGGCCGTTAAATATAGGCTGGCGGGAATTGAACCCGCCCGACCACGTAGGCCCAACTAATATAACACCAAACATTAAAACCAAAATCCATATATACATGCATACCACGAAATCTGGGCTGGCAGGATTTGAACCCACGCTGGCCGGAAGGTCCAGCCCGCCCGATGCGGCATCCCAACACCAAAAAATAAATACAAACAAAACTCAAACATGCATATGAATATTTTGAGAGGGGCGGGATTTGATCCCCTGACCCCTCTCCAACCATTTGCCATTTTTACCAACGCGCCAAACTATCGGACTCTGAAAGGTCCACCCACCAAATTATACTTAAGCCACCATTTCGAAGTGCGACAGGGAGGAGGACCGATGTGCTCTTCAATTTTTATTATTTTTTTATTTGCAGGTGCGAAACCATGAGCGGCCAGAGGGGCGGAACCTTTCCCAAGGAATATTGAGGGGCATCAAAAATATTCCTTGAGGCTCAAAACTTGCCAAAGTCATAATTTGACAAATTTTATGTTAATTTTACACCTTTCGAGGACAGGAACTAAATGGAAATGTTCGTTTCAGCAGCAAAGCTTCCCATTTTGTGGCCATTTTCCATATCAGAGTGACGGTGTCAGATTTTCAATTGTGGATATTCGATTTTATGCCTCTTGACGCCACGAATTCTATGGTGCAGCGAGATTCAGCAGTTGAGCTTCCACTTCTTCAGCCAACTTCAGGGCTTGAGGTATATGTAGTATTGATGGGATGTGCCTCTTTTATCATTGGTTGTGAGATGTAATATGTTGTTTAGATCTGTGATTGATGTATGTTTCTAGATCTATGTTTCTAATTCATGTGAGATGTATTTGCCATGGATTCTTATGATCCCTATGTAACCTTGTTGAAGGGATCCTCATTGTCACCTTATGTGAGATTATGTCATGTTGATAGGAGGCCTATTTTGAGTGAGATTTCCTGTAGTGGAACGTCTCGTGGAGAGAAAATCCACTCATGTTGAGGGCATATATCCTTGTATGATAGAAAACATAGCCCATGTACATCATCACCATTTTGAGCACTATATGAAGCAACCTACCCCTTCTTGACACCGGGCCTGGAGACGCATTCCAAATTGGACAAACTCCATTATCAATGTCTTGTGTTCTTATGTTGTTGATTTTTGTCTTGTTTCCTCTTGTTTAAAGCATGCATATGTGTTCTTTTCATGCTCTTTTCAGTGCAACTCTAACCACATCATAAAATTAAAATATCATGGGTAAATCTAGCAGCTAACGGACCCAGATCGAAAATTGTGGTGTGTGGCTTGTTTATTTGTGCTTAGATCCATGTTTGAATGACTCTAATGTTATATAGGTTCATTTCTCTCTTTCATTTTCAACAATGTTCTTTTGATACATGGATAAGACATGATCAGATTTGAAAACATACATACATATATATATATATATATATATATATATTCCTTGTGATATAATTTATGGTTTGATATCTATATCTAGTTAAGAAACATTCCATCATTTTGTTCTTGTTACCCATCTCAATATTCTTTGCATATGAATGATCCTTTGTTGCTTTGAGGGAGGGTTTCGACGTTTACTTATGAACTATATATTTTATAAGACATGCATATGGTTATGAACTGAGCCTTAACATTGAGAAAACATGGATAGAAATTTGTTTGGTTCTAGATTTAAGTACAAGGGTAATGTTGCAAACTGTCTGGAGTATTCCTGTGTGAACAACTATATAAAGACTACACTTGGAAATGAAAATGTGATATTATTATGTCATTATTTATGCTAGTGGATATACTGATTTTGGTAGTAATACAAGACAAGGTATTTTTGAATTTCTCTTGTTAACATTAATTCCAACTCTAAATATGAAATATTGTAATGATCGGTGTGCTTTTTTTTTTATTAAACTAAATATTGACATAATATTAAGATTCCACTTGGTTGAACTTGGTATGCAGAGTTGATCCTAGGGAACAATTACATTTTGAATGGATCAGATATTTTTTTGAGAGAGATCATTATCATTGTACAGGATTTAATTATCATAATGTGAATTGATTCCAGTGTTTACACAAATTGTATGCAGGTTTAACTTATGGATTTTTGGTAATAAAAGGAAGAGACTTGGTGTTAAAATCTACACATATTCATTTTTGTTAGCTTTTGGATCTGAACTAGTCACATTCCTTGTGTTCATTTAGTTTTTTTTATTCAAAAAAAGTATTGGAATTGACAATCAATTGAAAAGTATATAATTTGCAACATACCTTAAGCCTCAATAAATGAATATTTCCTTTTTCCTTTTAGAGTATTTTTCCTTAGCAGTAGAAGACATTTGTAGCAAGGTATCTGAGAATAACTTAGGATAAGGGAATTAAAGTTTTGGTCTTTCAAAATTTGTGATATTTTTCTCTAAGTTAACTGAGAGTGTGAGTTATTTTATGATTAGAGGGAGATCCTTGTGGCCTTTTGTCCTCTAGAAAAATAACCAGAGAATTAGGAATGCTAGCCCAAGAAGGAGCCAAGGTAAGGAGACTCCATTATTTCTTGCTTCGGGAGTGTGTAGATGATAGGAATTCCTAATCCATTTTTTCCTCTCTCTTTTTTATGGTGTTATGATACTTATGGCCCTTTGTCCCCTGTACAACTAAGATTTTATTCACACAAAAGTTGCTCAGCCTAGTAGGGAGCTAGGAGTAGGATCTTTGATTTTTTCTTTCTTTGAAAGTTTGAAGATCATTAGGGTTTTTGACTCCCTTGTCCTCTAGATAATTGAGATAGGCTTCACAAGAAGTTTCTCAACCCAGTCAAGAGAGAGAGTTCAAAAATTCCAGTGACTAATAGCTAGAATTTTCTTTCCTAAATGATGTCATTTGGGTTATGGAATTGAATTATTTTTAGAATATTCATTGAAAAATTAGATAGAGATTCATTTTCTAAGGTATTCTTATGACATGTATTGTTTTATGCCTCGAAATTTATGAAACCCCAAATTGAAATATTGAATGTTGGTAAATTATTCTACCATATATTTCACCCGCAAATGCTGGATCGACCGTGTGGCCATGGATGCCACATTGTAGGTTAGATAATATGGCAAGACCTGGTAGGCCAAACTTTGATCAGCCATATCTCTTGATCTAGGATATGGATTGAAGAAAATTTTATATCGTTCGAAAGGTCTCGATGAGAAAAGCACAACAACGTTATCCATTTTAGGTTTTCATAAAGTTGAGAAAGATCAAAAATTTAGATCCCATTTCCATAACTAGACTTCGGAGGTCATGTCATCAGAGTAGTTACCTTTTTCTACCCTTAGTATGGGATAGGGATAGAAGGGGGTATGTTACAGAGTGGTATCAGAGCTTCCAGGTTCAACACTTGGACTGGATGGGCTCAATCGCACAACAAATGAAGGTATAGTGTTTGTGTCTCTATTAGAGATTCAAGTGGTTTAATAATTTATTTTTGTAGGTGTTGGTTATAGAACCATGATAATGGCTTGTATATTGATCATTTGCATGTGCAAAGTGAATGTTGGTTGTAACAGTGTAATGAATGGTTTTGTGTGAACTTGGGATTGCATGTAGGCCCTATGATGCAACTTCTAAATGTGAAAATTTTTAATTATTATGGATACATGTGGTTTTTTAATTGTTGAAAATTCAACAATAAATGTGCGTATAATTTAATTTTCCCTTAATTAAATTGGACAATAAATTGTAATCTTATCTCATAATCACTTGTAATAGTTAATTGAGTGTGATAAACTCAGTTAGCTCATGGAATTCGAGTTGAGGGTGGTTGGTGAGGGATGTAGAGTGGTTCTATTTGTTTTAGAGTCCAAGTTGCAGTTAGTGCATTAATTTAATACATGAGAAATCAGTTAACTCAATTAATTGAGTTAAAATCAGTTTAACTAGTTCTAACTGATTGTTGCACTAGTGAGAGTTCAAGCGAATAAAATGAGATTTAATTCACATGCAGTGATATGTCAAGTAACTGATGATTTACTATTAATAGCTACATGCATGTCAGTTCTGATGAAGACCCAGTTGAGACAGAGGTTAAAGGGATGTTCACTATCAATTGTTTTATTAGCAAATAGCTCGCATGCAATAATACACCCATATGATCGCCCATGAGCATTGTGTAGTTTTGCAAGGTTGAAATTCCTAAAGAATAGGGATTTCATTCAATCTTAATTGCGCAAGCAAGGCAGGCTGAGAAGAGGCAGGAAATTGGCTAAGTGTTGGTCAATTTTGTCTATATCAGTGTAAGATGGTTGGTAGAGTGCAGCAGACTCTTGTGAGAAGAGTTCATTGTATTGTTTCATGATTCCTTGGTTGAATATAAAATAGAAGATAGAGGGGTTTTGAGCAGCAAGCTTTCCCCAGGAAATATCTATGTTGTGGATTGATTTTCTTCTTTCTTTTACTTGGTGTGATTGTGTGACCATATTTATTTTTCGCAATCAATTTGGAGAAGGATTCAGTATCTTGCTTTAGCATATCGCATGATCAAATTGAATCCATTGGTATACATATTGTTTTTATAATTTCTACATGGTATCGGAGCGCAGGAAATCACTATAGTAGAGAAGAAATTGAGTTTGTGTTGAACAACATTCGAATTTGCAAAAACATTCTTCAATGCAACAGGCGGATCAAGATGGCTTTCAATGGCTTAAGATTGGAATATGCACTCAAGGGAAGTTCTAATTATATTGCATGGAAAGACAGAATGGAGGCAGTTCTGGAGGACACCAGGTAGAAAGAATTCATTGATAATGATCTTCCCAAGCCTGTAGCAGTAGACGTTTCTCCTCTTGATGCTTGGAAAAAGAAGGTTGCAAAGGCGAGGAGGATCTTATTCGAGGGAGTTAGAGACCACATTTTCTCGAGTCTCCATGGAAAAGTGAATCCATGTGAAATGTGGAAGGCTTTAAAAAATCTATTTCAAAGTAGCAATGACCACAGAAAATTGGCACTGAAGGACAAGCTCAGGAAAATCAAAATGGAGAAAGGTGAAATTATTCCGGAATATTTGACCAAGTTCATCCAATGTTGAGATGAGCTTGGAAGTGTCATAATTACTATAGCGGATGATGACTTGGTGGGCCTAGCACTTATATGCCTTCCCAAGAGTTGGCATAGTTATCAGGACTCTGCCAATGGGAGGGAGAAGCTACCAAATTGGGAGCGAATTTGGTCGAATTTGGTACAAGAAGAATTCAGGTGGAATACTAGGGATGGATCCTCATCCAAGACATATGATGAGGAAAATTGTGCCTTGGCTAGTAAGGCAAAGAAGGGGAAGGGAAAGAAATCCTATTCCAAATCTGAGACCATCAAAGAAGGCAATAAGCATGACATGTCCAGAGTGAAATGTTTTCACTGTCACGAGCATGGACATTAAGCCACTAATTATCCATAGAAGAAGAACAACAACAAGAAGGCTTCATTATCTGCAACGGGTGAAGCTTTGGCTTCGCAATTCGAGTTGGACTTCTCACTCATCGCATGAATCATGTCTAGTGCGATGGGATCAGTGTGGTACTTGGATAGTGGTGCATCTTTCTACATGATGGGAGACAAAGAAATTTTTAGTAGCTTGGAGGAAAAGGATATTCAGATGCACATCGAGATGGGTGATGACAGGAGGTATAGCACTACCGGGATTGGTACAGTTACTTTCCAAAGATAGTGAGGTAAACCTTTCCTACTAAAATATGTCATGCATGTACCAGGCTTGAAAAAGAATTTAGTTTCAGTTGCTATGTTGGAGGATAGAGGATATGATGTGTTTTTCAGTGAAGGGAAAGCATCCCTTTGTCACAAAGCCATAGGAAAATTTAAGAATATTGGGATTCGCGTGAAGAATCTCTACAAACTTGATGTAGATGGTTGCGCAGAATTTATGGGTAAAGCAGACAACGTGGTGAGCCGGGATGAGGGTGAGTTATGGCACAAGAGATTGGGCGATCTACACCATGGTGCTTTGAAGGTCATGTAGTAGATTTCTACGGGGCTTCCAAAGGGTACTCTTACGTAGATAGACACGTGCAAGGGATGTACCATGGGGAAGTATGCAAAATCCACTTTTCACGAGAAGGAGAACCGAGCATTGGAAATCCTTGAGAGAGTTCACTCAAATGTGTGTGGACCATTCTCTATAGATTCTACAGCAAAGCACATGTATCATGTGATTTTTGTTGATGATTTTTCTAGAAAGTGTTGGATCTACTTCATGAAAAAGAAAGATCAGACATTCTCAAAATATTGTGAGTTCAAAGCACTGATTGAGAAAGATACATGGAAGAATGTGAAGGCTCTAAGGAGCGAAAATGGTGGTGAGTACATCTCCAATGAATTCAATAACTTATGTAGAAAATAATGAATTCGAAGAGAGGTGATTGCACCTCATAACCCACAACATAATGGGGTTGAAGAAAGAAATAACATAACAATTGTCGGTGTGGCACGAGCGATGTTACATGTTGCATCTGTGGCTAGAGGCATGCAACACAACGATATTTGTGCAGAACCGTAGTCCATATCAGATACTTGGAATGAGTACACCAGAGGAGATTTTTTCTGGTAAGAAACTTGTTGTTTCATATTTTAAAATTTTTGGCTCATCTGTCTATTGTCATGTGACCAAAGATTCTAGAAAGAAGCTAGAACCAATAGCTAATATTGGGATACTTTTGGGGTATACTGATACTCCCCACAACTATCAGGTGTATTTTTCGAACAAAAGGATGATTTTTGTAATATGGGATGTAAAATTTGATGAGGAGAAAGCCAAGTGATTGTCCCTTGAGAGGGAGCTTGATTTTCATGCAGATGAGGAACTCTTGGTTCTGAAGGATGAACCTCAAAATGTGGAGTAGCCACATGCAGAGGATCATGGAGTGGTAGAAACCACTCATGTAGATCCATCTACCAGACATGGTAGGAGGCACACCACACAAGCAACATTTGGGAGGGGGAGACTGTAATATTCCTAAATTAGCTTACAGCTAATAGGAATATTAATTTTGCTTTTAAAATCTAGATGGATGAATAAATGGGCAAGGAGGCTCATAAATTTCTCAAGTATGAATAAAAATCCCTCATAGTGTGAAAAGGGATCATAAAATAACTAGATCAAGCATCCACATGTGTGAACAATGTCTAAACTATGTGGACAAGGTCAAGTTTGACCAAGTCAATAGAATTTATTCTCAAAGAGTGGATCCTAAATAAAGACAGCTCAATGTGAATGAAAATCAAGCTAGCTAGTGAAAATGAAGACACTTTTAGTGTGAAAGAGGTTGATCACTTGACCAAGTCAACCATGACCATATCTACAGCGCAGTCTAGATGCATTGAACCTCCTTGAGGGACAGCACAGTTCTAGAAGGAGATTCTACATGTGAAAGGAGCTAAACTAATGAAGTGGTTTATGGTTTTGACAAGACTCCAATCTTATAAAAGGAAGAGGAGAGTAGCATGAGGGGGTTGTTGAAGATTATTATTTCTGAAGGTATTTTCTTCTTAGACATTCCACATTGGGGGTTTTCCTATTTAGGAATCCCACCTCCTTCCTCGAGCAACTCTTGGAGGAGACTTGTTCCATCTTGTCCACTATCAGGCTTGGGCCAAGCTTCACCTTAAACCTACAGCACTAATCCTGTTGAGGGTTGGGTTGTCCTTGTGAGTTGCAGCAAGTGGAATACACTAGATCTACTCAGATCTAGATTTTACTAGTGCCTCTTCTCAGTGAGTGTGTCTTTTAACCTCCTGGAAGAGTGCATTAGATGATTTAGCTTTAGATCCAGAACTTGGCATCAGGCCAAATCATTCTCAGAGCCTACAGTGCAGTTCCTCTCCCTGGACTGCGTTATTTTCAAGGTTGCAGTTGCAAGGTGTTTTGTCTGCATTTTGGAGGAGAGATCTCTGGTGTTAGGATTCTTCCTCTCACTGTGGTGATCCATGGATTGGCCATCCAATCCATGTTAGTTTCAGATATGATCTACTGTTCTATTATATGATTCAGTAATTTGTGAATATTTCTGCAGATCTGCAACTCTAGATCTCAGATATACTCTTTGTTCTTCATGTTTTGCACAAAACCCCAAGGAGAATGTATAGATGAGATTTTCTTGTACACAGGTCTGAATTAGATCTATATTTTTATGTACATATCTGCTCTAGATCTGAGTGATAATATATTGCTTCTTCAGCCCCAATAAAATAATGCTCCTGAGTTTATGCTGACTTTTTCTATGTCTATAGCACCTCATTTCTGAGGATTTTTCTTATATTGTCTTATTATTTCTCTTGTACAATGTATGGGCTTTAATATACATCTGATTTGTTGTTATAAATCTGATATTTTGACCCGCATATCAGCCTACTACTTTTCTTCAGTGGATTTGCATTATTTTTGAAGCAATCTTTGCATATAGCTGCAGCCCCTCTCTTTGGGTGTTTTTCAGCTAGACTAGTTTGTGGGAGATCTGTTTAACTCACCTAGTTTGATTTTTTTTTGCTCCCTTTTGTATTTAGATCTTAGATGAGCTGATCTAAGGGATATAGGAGCTTTAAACTCATTTCGGTGCACAAAATTCTCAAGAGTGCGTTATTTCAACAGGCTTGCTGTGTGCCATTTTGGGATATTACATTTACTATGAGGATACTTTTGCACCATTTGCAAGGTACTCGTCGATTATATCTATCCTTACACTCTCAGGGAAAATGGGGTGGTAGATACATCATATGGATGTGAAGACTTCATTTCTCAATGGAGTTATTGAGGAAGAAGTGTACATTAGATTAGTGTACATAGATTGCGGAAGAAGCGTACCTATGCAAGGTTTATTGAAATATTAGTGGAAAGGTTTGATGAAGCCTCATGTGTGACATATTCTATTGAAACTGTCAAACCATATCAAACAAATATTTTGCATGAGTTGGAAGGGTTTCTGAATCCAACTCCATTTATGAAAACCATGGAAGAAGGTGCAAGCTTGTTTGATACCTTGCCAAGGGCAAGATATCCATTGGATGAAGGGCTCTCTTCTCAAGAAGAAGGCATGAATATTCCTCCTTCAATAGATGACCAAGATCTAAGGTCTCTTATTGATGATGAGGCAACTTCAACTATTGAAGAGGAGGAGGAGAAGGCAGGAGATGATAACGCAGTCACAACAAAAGCACCGCAAGCACCTCTTGATTGGAGGAAAACTAAAGTGTTCTCTCAACTGTCGGCGGCATTTGCATACTTGGCTAAGGAGGGAGCCTTGGGAGAAGCCAACACAGTGCAGAGAATCTCTCATGAATTCAGAAGAGAGGTGAACAAATTCCTGAAAGGGGCATTTCTATCTTCCACTCAGTTATCAGCGCTGAGAAAGGAGGAATCAGAAGTCTATGATGGCATGGACATGAGGACACATGGAAAATCTATATCTTTGGGGTGGCCCATGGTACCTTCATTCACAAGAGAGATTTCTGAACATGACAAGAGGATGTTGACACTCTTGCATGCATGGTCCAGATTAAGGAAGTATTGGAAGACAAGGACTTTCCGAGGGGAAGTTGATTTCCATTTGCTTCAATCTTGTCTTAGGCAAGATCAACTACAAAAGAGGCAGCAAAGGGAAGATTATAGTGCTCCAACATGTGATTTTTACATCAAGCATGTCAAAGAGGAGGGCTATGACATGATAGGTGCTGCAGTTCAGACCTCTACAGCGCTGTCATTCTTGGGAAGCCTGGATCCTTATTGGGATTCCCAACTCATGATGGAATACTCCAAGGATATTTTCACATTTTAGGTTCTTGATGGGAAGGTAATGGATGGGAGGTATAAGTTAATTGAGGTGGTCATTTATTTCCATGATCTTATCTATTTTTTTAGAGACTCCAAGCTCAAGGAGAAACTACTAAATGCAACCTATGAGATCCTGCTTTCCAAACCCACTGGTTTCATTAGAGCATATCATACTATCTTAGATGGATTCATGTGGGAAGGTTTCAAGGAAGAGATGCACTATCATATGAATAAGTGCATGGATTATTTGTTAGATAAGAAGGAACATAGCTCTTGGGAAGAGCCATCATTCACACCTCCTTACTCATTGAGTGTGGGAAGAAACTCATCCATGAGTTACCTCACTGATGTAAAACAAGTATATGGGGGAACTTGTCTTTCTCAATATTATGATGTATCTTCTATATGCTTATATTTTTCTAACACGCATGTGCATGACATTGCTCCAAGAGGGGGCACTATTTATGATGGGTTTCATGGGCCACTCAAGGCCATGAACTATGTTGATGCAGGTCATTCCTTGGAGGGTCTTGGAAAGTTATTATGTTCTTCATGGTGTGATTATTTTACACCAACTATGATGCACCTTCTCCAATAATTCAAGAGGGATGGGGTAGCCAACCAGTGTTGGGGGAGGCACTTGTCATCTCCTATTCTATGGAAGTTAAGGGTAAAACTGCGTTGGTTGCACATGAGAGAACATATTCCTTCTCCTTTATCATTCATGGAAGCTAGCATGTTTCTAATCATGATTCCATATGTTGGAAATGTTCTTGCTCTTGGGAACATGGTTGGAGGGGAGGCACATTGGTGGGATGTGTCCTTGGGGGAAGGAGTTCCCCAATATTTTTGCACTACATGCTTCAATGGGAGCCTGAGATATTATATGGTCACTATGATAAAGCACTTGCTTCTTTGTAGGGTGAGCCATATGTTTTCTAGGGATATGCCCCTCATATGTATTGGGGAGGAGATTTTCTATGGATTTCCAAGCTGGGAGGTGATCCACTTCATTTGGATGATAGCATGGAGATGGGAGTATTTCATGCATAACGAGATTCCCCATCACTTCTGTTTTGATGAGGCCATGAATCAGCAAGGAGGTTTTCACATAGACCTTCCATTTCTTCATAATGAGAGCCATTTGGTTTATTCACCAAAGGCCAACTTGCACATTGGGGAGGGACCATTGGAAGATGAGACTATTGTAGAAAATCTGAAGCAATGGTGGAGACTATTGGATGAGGGGGCCACAAGAGAAGAAGGGGAGATTTTGCAGCACCCTTGCAGTTACTTGAGGACAAGCAACATTTGGGAGGGGGAGACTGTAATATTCCTAAATTAGCTTACAGCTAATAGGAATATTAATTTTGATTTTAAAATCTAGATGGATGAATAAATGGGAAAGGAGGCTCATAAATTGGTCAAGTATGAATAAAAATCCCTCATAGTGTGAAAAGGGATCATGAAATAACTAGATCAAGCATCCACATGTGTGAACAATGTCTAAACTATGTGGACAAGGTCAAGTTTGACCAATTCAACAGCATTTATTGTCAAAGAGTGGATCTTAAATAAAGACATCTCAATGTGAATTAAAATCAAGCTAGCTAGTCAAAATGAAGACACTTTGAGTGTGAAAGAGGTTGATCACTTGACCAAGTCAACCATGACCATATCTACAGTGCAATCTAGATGCATTGAACCTCCTTGAGGGACAGGGCAGTTCTAGAAGGAGATTCTACATGTGAAAGGAGCTAAACTAATGAAGTGGTTTAGGGTTTTGAAAAGACTCCAATATTATAAAAGGAAGAGGAGAGCAGCATGAAGGGGTTGTTGAAGATTATTATTTTTGAAGGTATTTTCTGCTTAGACATTCCACATTGGGGGTTTTCCTATTTAGGAATCCCACCTCCTTCCTTGAGCAGCTCTTGGAGGAGACTTGTTCCATCTTGTCCACTATCAGGCTTGGGCCAAGCTTCACCTTACGCCTACAGTGCTGATCCTGTTGAGGGTTGGGTTGTCCTTGTGAGTTGCAGCAAGTGGAATACACTAGATCTACTCAGATCTAGATTTTACTAGTGCCTCTTCTCAGTGAGTGTGTCTTTTAACCTCCTGGAAGAGTGCATTAGATGATTGAGCTTTAGATCCAGACCTTGGCATCGAGCCAAATCATTCTCAGAGCCTACAGTGCAGTTCCTCTCCCTGGACTGTGTTATTTGCAAGGTTGCAGTTGCAGGGTGTTTTGTCTCCATTTTGGAAGAGAGATCTCCGGTGTTAGGATTCTTCCTCTCACTGTGGTGATCCATGGATTGGCCATCCAATCCATGTTAGTTTCAGATCTGATCTATTGTTATATTATATGATTCGGTAATTTGTGAATATTTCTACAAATCTGCAACTCTAGATCTCAGATCTACTCTTTGTGCTTCATGTTTTGCACAAAACCCCAAGGGGAATGTATATATGATATTTTCTTGTACACGGATCTGAATTGGATCTATATTTTTATGTACATATATGCTCTAGATCTGAGTGATAATATATTGCTGCTTCAGCCCCAATAAAATAACGTTGTTGAGTTTATGAAAACTTTTTCTATGGCTGTAGCACCTCATTTCTAAGGATTTCTCCTGTATTGTCTTATTCTTTCTCTTGTACAATGTATGGGCTGTAATATACATCCGATTTGCTGTTATACATCTGATATTTGACCCCCATATCAGCCTAATACTTTTCTTCAGTGGATCTGCGTTATTTCTGAAGCAGTCTTTGCATATAGCTGCAGCCCCTCTCTTTGGGTGTTTTTCAGTTAGACTAGTTTGTGGGAGATATGTTTAACCCACCTAGTTTGATCTGTTTTTTCTCCCTTTTGGATTTAGATCTTAGATGAGCTTATCTAAGGGATCTAGGAGCTGCAAACTCATTTCAGTGCACAGAATTCTCAGGAGTGAGTTATTTCAGCAGGCTTGCTATGTGATTTCCATTTTGGGATATTACATTTACTATGAGGATACTTTTGCACTGTTTGCAAGGTAGTCATCGATTAGATCTATCCTTACACTCTCAGCACAAATGGGGTGGTAGATACATCATATGGATGTGAATACTGCATTTCTCAAGTAGTTATTGAGGAAGAAGTGTACATAGAGCAGCCAGAAGGTTATGAAACCTTTTACAGTGAGTTGCATGTGTGCAGACTCAAGAGAGCACTATATGGGCTGAAGCAAGCACCTTGTGCTTGGTACACTAGGATTGACAGTTATTTCACTGGGTTGGGCTTCACAAAGAGTGAAGCGAATGTGAACCTGTACCAGATTGTGTTTTATGGTAATCTTTTGATTATCGTACTTTATGTTGATGAACTTATTTGACAGGTGATGAGCGGCTCATAACTTCTTTCAAAGAGGATCTTGCATGAGATTTTGAGATGAAGGACATGGAACTCCTTCACTATTTCCTTGGTTTGGAGATATGGCAGTGGGATGGGGAGCTGTTTGTTTCTCAAGGAAAGTATGCCAAAAATATTCTAAGTAAGTTCCACATGGAGAGTTGTAAACCTAGGGAGACTCCTCTTGGAGGAAAATGGAGGAAAGAGGATGTCACTTCAAGTGAGGTAGTGGAGGATATTTTTTATAGGAAGCTTGTGGTTTCACTCATGTACTTGGTGAACACATGACCAGACATATGCTATGCAATTAACCAGCTTATTCAAGCTATGGTTAAGCCGACCAAGCTCTTTTGGAAGGCGGGGAAGCATGTCTTGAGATATCTCAAGGGCACTACAAATTATGGATTATGGTACAGACGGACAGAGGGAGTGAAGCTTCAAGGCTTCACCAATAAATATTGGGCAAGAAGTCCATCAAACAGGAAGAGAAAATCAGGAGGGATATTTAGCATAGGATCGACAGCAGTTTCTTGGTATAGCAAGAAGCAGAGATCAGTTGCACTCAGTTCAGCCGAGGCAGAGTACATGGCAGCCAATCGAGTTGCATGTGAGGCCCTCTGGATGAGGAATATTCTTGTTGGTTTTTTTGGTTGTCAGATGGATCAAATGATGATACATTGTGATAATGAGAGTTGCATAAAACTCTCGGTTAATCCAGTATTCCATGATAGGTCCAAGAATATTGACATCTGGTGCCACCATCTCAGAGATTGTGTTCAGATATGCATTATGTTACTTCAGTACATTCCCATGGAGGATCGGGATGAAGATATTCTGACGAAGGCGCTCGCCAAGAGAAAATTCAAATATGATAGAGGCAGGATCAGGGTAGCTGATAATCCCTTTCTTGTTGAGAGGGAGTGTTGAAAATTCAAAAAGAAATGTGTGTCTAATTTAATTTCCCCTTAATTAAATTAGATAATAAATTGCAATCTTATCTCATAATCACTTGTAATAGTTATTTGAGTGTGATAAACTCATATAGCTCATGGAATTCCAGTTGAGGGTGATTGGTGAGGGATGCAAAGTGATTCTATTTGTTTTAGAGTCCAAGTTGCAGTTAGTGCATTAGTTTAATGCATGAGAAATCAGTTAACTCAATTAATTGATTTAAAATCAGTTTAACTAGTTGTAACTGATTGTTGCACTAGTGAGAGTTCAAGTGAATTAAATCAGATTTAATTCACATGCAGTGATCTGTCAAGTAACTGCTTATTTACTATTAATAGATGCATGCATTTCAGTTCTGATGAAGACCCAGTTGAGACAAAGGTTAAAGGGATGTTAACTATCAGTTGTATTATTAGAAAACTTCCCACATGCAGTAATACACCCATAGGATTTCCCATGAGCATTGCGCAATTTTGGAAGGCTGAAATTCCTAAAGAATAGGGATTCCATTCAATCATAATTGTGCAATCAAGTCAGGCTTAGCAGAGGAATGAAATTGGCTAAGTGTTGGTCGATTTTCTCTGGATAAGTGTGAGACAGTTGGTAGAGTGCAGCAGACTCTTGTGAGAAGAGTGAATTATATTGTTTCATGATTCCTTGGTTGAATATACAATAGAAGATAGATGGGTTTTGAGAATCAAGCTTTCCCCAGGAAAAATATCTGTGTTGTGGAATTATTTGCTTCTTTATTTTACTTGGTGTGATTGTGTGATCGTCTTTATTTTCCACAATTAATTTGTAGAAGGATTCAGTATCTTGCTTTAGTATATCACATGATCGGATTGAATCCATTGGTATACACATTGTTTGTATAATTTCTACATTAATTAACCCCCCTTGAGGTTGCAGATGCCATGATTTTTGGCCTTGGTAAAGAGGTTGAGCTTACTGAATACTACCATCCTCAACAAGAACGCTAACCTATAAAAATTGATAATGCTAGTTAAATATTTGAAAAGGATAATTTTATAAAGGTGTTCTTGATAAGGAGGCGGACTTCAATTAATTCCAATGGTTTTGGTAAAATACAAATTTTTAAATATGTGTGGCCTTGATTGTAAATGAAATAATATCCTCATGTACATGAAAATATTGATTTTAAAAATTATGTTGAGATATAAGTATGCCTAATTATGTCATGGATTTTGAGACTGTGACTAATAAATAAATTGAGATGTACATGCAGTTGCAGGACAACATGTTGGGTATAGCATGATAGGGCAACATCTAATGTGTAATTTGCATGGATGATGCTAATATTTGAATGAATGTGGCAGCGCATAAAAAGACTCACTTATAAGAGCTCTCAGACACTTGAGACAATAAGGCATGATGCTAGAAGAGAGAGAAGAAGAGGTACATTCCCTCAAGACCCTCTAATAAGCATTGAAGAAATTCCTTCTTGGGGAAATTTGAGTGGCTCTACAAGTTTAAAAGGTTTTTATGAAGTCCTAAAGGATTTTTGGCCTAAATTTTATTCATGGAGCATTGAAGCCACAAAAACTCATGGGGATTTAGGTGTTGTGGTTGTTGAATGTTTCATGTTGTGTTCCTCGATTGATTTTATGTTTGACTTTCCATTTTAACTATAGACGTGTGCATGGCAATGCCACCTTATTTATGGGTTTTTATTGTTGTTATGAATTTTTTTATTCTTAATTTTTCTTTTATTCTTGCAATATATGTCTTAGGGGTCTAGGGAAATTTTTTGGGTGTGGAATGAAGGTGAAGGAGTTCTGGGAAGAGTTGAGTGGAACCCAATGAGAAAATTAAAGACCCATCTAAATTCCAATACATAAATGAAGGGTAATTGAAGGCAAAAAGGAGGATTATGACACCCAAGTGGGTTGGTTTGGTCCATGGGAATAATGGAAAGCGATATGGAAACCATGAAAATGGCTTAAAGGATGTTCTCTTGACCTTGACTCTAATTAAATTTTCAAATGTATGTTTATGATCATGTTGATGTATATGTATAAATTCCATTGTGCCTGACAAGGTCTTATCACGAATCGTTCTTGTGGAATGATGATTTTATAAAATTTAATCAATGCAAATGTAAACGGCAGTTTTGGGCATGTACTTCACTAAGCATCATGGTGATGCCATAAGAGAATTCGGTGGAGTAGAGAAGTTATGATGATATCATAACTGAGAAACCCATGAGGCTTGTTTGTTATTAATCACAGAGCATAACTATGATGATAGTGCTGCTGAAAAACCCCTAAATCTTAATGGTTGATAATCTGAAAGAAGCTCTAATGATATCACAGTTGAGAAACCCATGAGGCTTGTTGGCTAAAAATCAAAGAGTAGGCTCAGATGATAGTCTATTTGAGAAACACAGAATGATTTCTAGTTAATAATCATTGAGTAGTGGTTGTACCTTATAGGGCTAATAAATCCACTGGAGACGATGTTGGTTGAGAAATTTTTGGAGGTGGAGACATCCAGGGCTAGTGGTTCAATAACACCTAATGGTAGTTCCATGGAGTTGGGTTGAGAATACAGTTGTACATTCCATTAAGTTGTTAAAGATTGCACTCGTATTCCTTTAGGAGTAACACAACGGATAAAACATCCTCACTATTAACTATATATCTCTCTCCAAGGTTGAACTGAGACTTTGTGCTCTGCATCAACCATTACGTTGATTTGTAGCCATTGTGGTGTAACAGCAAGGAGTTGTTGAGAACACCTAAAAAATGGGATTTTTTAATGACATGTGTGTGAATGGTTGATCTCCCATTCAAAGGACAAGACAAGAGGTATAATTTAAATTTTTAAAAATTCTTTATGATGTATGTCATGAGAGATTGTATGTCATGTTACAGGAGAGTGTGGGAATTTCCCGATATGGGTGAATGAAGATGGATGAAAACAGAACTAAAACAGCATCAAGATATCAGAGTGCACAACAAAATCACCAATAAGGCTGCAAAAGAGCCACTAAATATGGTAGATTTAATGATTATAATATCCATTGCGTTGTTGAGAAAATGATTGTATATGTGAATTCTAATTGTAATCGAGCTATAAATATCAAACTCCAAATCATTTTTGCTTAGTTTAAGCATGTTTTACTCTTTTTTTATGAATCAAAACACCGAGGATGGTGTTCCTCCAATGGGGTGGGGATTATGACATCCCTTGTGGATTAATTCCCCTTGTAAACATTTCCCTTGTAATTATGTAACCATAAATTAAAATGGTTGAGAGATGAACATGGATTCCAATGCTTGATGAGGGATAATGCTTGAAGTTGGTTTTTTTAAATAATTAGTCATGAGCTAACTAAGTGGGTTTAATGGTTTTATTTATTATTAAATTCAGTTGAGAAACTAAGGATGTGCAAATGTTCTCTTTGATAAATAGTTACAAGAAATAATTGATAACAAGTTGATGAGAGTATGGGTTGTACTATTAGAGGGGTTGGTCTACGTAGACCACTCAAAATGGATAGAATAATCATGGTCGAGGGGGAAGGATAGAATTCTTAACAACACATCCTCGCACACTGAGGAGGGAATACCCTATGAGCATAGAGAAAGAACAGAAGAGAAGAGGAGGCCAAGAGGCTCATGTTGAAAAGAGAAGACGATGTTGAGATCCTCTTGTTGACATGAGCAAAGGAACTCAAGAGGTTCCTATTAAAGAAAGGAGAAGGAAATTGGGGAGGATCTTATTGGAAAGAAGAGATCATTCATGATTCATGTGTAGAGGCAGAGAAGGGAACGAGAAAAATAGGATGTTGAGAGGCTCCTAATCAACAAGCTGTATTTTTTAGAGGAGGTTGAGTGGCTCCTGATCAACAAGATATATATTTTTAGAGGAGGTTGAGAGGATCCTGAAGATCAAGGACTGGTAGAATTTAGGGAGAGAGAAGCTCAGATGATAGTCCAGCTGAGAAACCCAAAATTCTTGCTAATTGATAATAATTGATCAGTACTTGTGCCTTACATGGATGATAAATCTACTAGAGACTATGTTGGTTGAAAACTTTTGAGAGGTGGAGGCACCCAAGGCCAGTGGTTGATAAAACATGATGGTATTTTCATTCGATTGGGCTAAAAAAATAGGTGGAAGTTCCACTGAAAACATGTTGAAGAGTGCACTCCTACTCCTTCAGAGGTAACAAAACTGATAAAATCTCCTTATCAACAACTATATATCTCTCTCTGCAACTAAATTGAGACTTTTTGTGTCTAAATACATAAATATGTTGGGATGTTGTATTAGAATTCCCTCTGTCTAAATGGAATTGTTACTTGTCTTATGTGAAGTTGTTGAATAGTCAGTGGGGGAAGTAAGTGTATCCTTGAGACACCCTAGTTCAGATATTAATTTGAGGGTGGAGATATAAGATTGAGGGTGGATATGAGCCTCTATATTCATTTGTTTAGCCTGTAATGGTAGAGTTTAAATTATTATTGAAGTATATGAAGGGTGTAGGTGGTGGACCTCTGGATTCCCTATGAGAAATTGATTGTGTGAAGTAGCCAGTGTGTGTAGGTGGATAGTCCTATGGAGTCCCTGTCTCAGATAGCAACATTAGTTTAATCCCTAAAGTACTCATCCTCAAGATCTCGAATATAGATTGGGGGTGACAGCTACAATTAAATGTGGTTGCGGCTTGTCTAAGGTTGGGTGGAGAGTTAGTGTCTCATTCTCAATTTCCAAGCCTCCTTTATCAGATAAGTACCCACATAATTTCCTACACTTGTGAATATTATTATTGTTGAAAATGACACCAAGAAAGATTCTAATTTAATTCTCCCTTTAATTAAATTGAAAGAAAATTGTAATTCCACATCTCATGACAGCTTGTATGATTTAACTAAGTTAATTTTATTTAGTTAGTTCAGTTAATTTGAGTTGAGGGTCAAACTTGAGTCATGTATAGTGTTTCATACTTTTTAAGAGCTTGGTTGAGTTTGTTTTGAGTTTTAATTAGTTAACTCATCTTATCTGATTTAAATTCAGTTTAACTAGTTCTAACTGTTGGACGAACTAGTGGAAGGTCAAAATGTGGAAGTGTAACTTGAACCATACTCAGTGATCAACCAGAGAACTAATAGATAAGCCATAAATAACTTATGCATGTTTGAACTGAGTTTTACCCAGTTGAGATTGGAGTTAAAGGGAAATCTATTATCAGATGTATAATCATCCAAATTGTACGGGTGGTGCATGGAGTCAGAGGAAGGCCCTTGATGGATTGCATAGTATTGGATGGGGATTTCCCTAATTAATAGGGTCTAATTATCCAAGGAAATAGGGGCTTGGGAAAGCCAAAAAAATTTTAAGTATTGGCTTAGGCTTGCCTAGGAAGAAGTGATAAATATAGAGATAGTGGAGATGTTTCTCAGGCTTGAGAAAAGAATTGTAATATTCTCATATTTTCTGACTAATGAAATATATAGATAGCAGGGTTTTTAGCTATGGCTTTCCCCAGGAAATCGTTGTGTAATTTTTTAATTGAATTCTTTCTCTTGTATGCTTCGTGATTTCGTGATCGTTTAAATTGGTTTCTGCAATTCGTAGAGTAGATTCAAGTCTATTGTTTTAGAAAATTACAATTTGCAGTTTGAATCTACAAGGAATTTCAACATGGTATAAGAGCTGAAATCACTATAGAAGAGAATAATAAGAGTTTTTTTGTGCAGGTGAATCAAATTTTCGGTATCATTCTTCAGGATCAACAAGATGTCATTCTATGGATTAAGACTTGAGTATGCCCTTGAGGGTAGTTCAAACTACATAGCTTGGAAGGGAAGGATGGAAGCAGTGTTGGAAGATAACGGGTTGAAGGAGTTCATAGACAGTGATATTCCTAAACCCTCATCAACTGATGCTCAAGATCTGGAGACCTAGAAGAAGAATGTAGGAACAGCGATGTTTGGTAATTTAATTGATGTTAAATTACTTACATAAATTATTAACCAGATCTAGTATATTGATGAAATGTATGTGCATTGTATGTTTTAGGATTCTTTGTCACTCAAAAAATTCCTAAGTTAATTTTGAGATATCGAAATTCACATGTTTCTCTAACAATAATTAAATTAAATTAATCCTATCGCTCTAGCTTAAAAGAAATATCACACTCTTCTTGAAATGAAAAAAACATGTGTTCATGCTCACTCAGAATTAAATCAAACACACTCTTTTTCTTTAATTGAAATCACACCACTCTTACTTGAAAATGAATTCACACCAATCTTTGATTTAAAACTGAAATCACATTGTGCTTGAATTGAAATCACACTTTCTTGAATTGAAATCACACTGCAAATGAATCTATCCTTGACACAAAGAAGATTATCTCTGCAAATTAAAATCCTATCTATACAACTAAAATGTAAATTTGTGCTCTGCCCATGTGCATAAGAAATCCCACTATACTCAACAATAAAAAGGATTATACAAACTCTTCTATGTAATCAGTCTTCAGGATCACAATTAAAATCAAGAATTAAACTAACAAAATCCTATAGAAAATATAAAAAGAAATACTAATTACAGTTAAAAAGGAAAACCTTACTATCTCGAGGGGGGACACCTACGAGAAGCAGGTATCAACATGATTCTTCACAAGCTGA
This sequence comes from Pinus albicaulis, assembly GCA_034641835.2. Lineage (NCBI taxonomy): Eukaryota > Viridiplantae > Streptophyta > Pinopsida > Pinales > Pinaceae > Pinus > Pinus albicaulis. The sequence goes on along the minus strand of CM076573.1, from coordinate 729,753,051 downwards.
TCAACCTCACATTTCAATTGCACAATAGAGGAATAAGGATTGAAACAGAACTTATATAAAAACATAGTTTTATTACGTAAAATCCAAGTATGTGTTTTCTATGCCGAGAGGCATATTTATAAAACTCTTACGCTTTAAATGTTTCAAAGAATTATGCATTATTATAATCAAAATTAACTAAAATTATCTTTTAAAGATAAAATATCATGATCCTCTCATGATTTTCTATCAACGTAACAAATCATGATGCTAAAAATTTGCATCTCGCTCGCCTAGTTCGCCTCCTATGGTGTTTGAATTCTCCTTTGACTAAGCTGCTAGAGTATATTCTTCATCGATCCAGGGTATTAAGATAGGAAAAAATATTTGTACCAACTAATTTCCACATGCCCATATGCCCCTTTTCTCGAATGGATCTTTGTAACCTATCAAACCTTGCACTTAGCTGCAGAATCATATGTTAGCTCCGAAATCATTGTAATTATGTAGTCAAAGTAAATATTAAGCTAAACAATAAAGAAAATTTTCATTTATGAAATATAATATGATCAAGTACTTGATATTCCATAAGGCTTTTGAATTGATGCCAAAATTACAGTTATGAAGTTCAAAAAGAGGAAAAGGGAATGAAAAATGGTTGTTAAAAAGAAGCAATTTTGGGGTTCAACAAGCGAGAAGGATCCTACTAGAAGGTGTTCAAGATCATATTGGCTCGAAACTCCATGGAAAGGAAACTACATATGCAATGTGGAAGGCCTTGAAATAATTATTTTAGAAGATCCGTGACCACAGGAAACTGGAACTGAAGGAAAAACTCAGGAAAATCAATATGGAGAAGGGAGACATAATACCAAATTACTTGACCAAGTAAACCCAATGTTGGGATGAGCTCAAAATTCTTGGTGTTATATTTTTCGAAGATGATATGGTGAGCCTAGAACTTATATGCCTTCCCAATAGTTGGCACAACTACCAAGATTCGGTAAATGGGAGGGAGAAGCTACCAAAGTGGGAGCATTTGTGGTCGACTTGGTGCAAGAAGAGATTTGGCGAAACACTGGAGATGGATCCTCATCCAAGCATGATGATGAGGATAATTGTGCCTTGGCGGGAAAGGCAAAGAAATGGAAAGGGAGGTCATCCCATCCAAATCATATTTTTATCATGCAGGAAATAAGGACTTGTCAAAGATTAAATTTTTGCATTGTCACAACGTGGGACACTATGCCATGAAGTGTCCACAAGGCCGGAAATAAGCCCTCAGGAGGAGCGGCAGGTTAAGTTTTTTTTTTGTAAGTAAGTAGAATCTTTATATTATAATATGAACAGAGGTTACAGCACTGGAGCTCAAAGACTTATGGCTTTGAAAACAAAAGGCCTGCTTCGCTTTGATCATTCAAAAGACTGAGTTTCTACCTAGCTGAGAAGTCGCTTGAGCTTGGACCATCTTGGTCTTCAAAACACAACTACAGGGCTGCCACGCAGGGACACCCGTTGATTGCAAAACTAGACCAGCATACTGCTGAAGGCCATAGAGGCCTTTTACAAGCCGAGAATTGACTATGAAAAAACTGAAAAGAAACCTAGGACACGAGACAGAGATTAACCAGTTGACAGAAAAACAGAGGAAAGGCCGAGCCATTAGATAGTTGGAGTAGAAGCACCCGAGTGACCTCCTTCGACCGAAGTAACGCCTTCACCACCAGTGGTTGGAGCCCGTGTCTTAAATCATCTGATCACAGTGGCCTGCGCATCGTCAGAAGGGAGCTCAATGGAGACATGGTGAACATGGCGGAGATAGATTTCAAAGCGGCGGACAAAATTTTCCAGGGCTGTGCCATGCTGTTTTAATTCCGCAGTTAGCGAATTGAATGCTATCTCCAGCTTGTCGAGGCGGGCATTGTTTTGAGCCGACGCCATGGAAGTCACCGCAAACGTTTCTTTTACTGCTGCCCCTTGCATGGCTATGGCTTTGGCCAACATCGTTTTCATTTTCCAAGCGACGACTTGTGTTTGCAGAAATTGGGTCTGACGGGTGGATGGTGTTCCAGGGTCCACAAGCCAATCAACCTCTTCACTGATGTTGGTGTCGTCCGTGTGTGTTCGAGCCAGTTCTACTTCTTCCTCCAGCACCTCGATAGTCTGCTTGCCGCGTTTGGAGACCGAAGCCTCATAACAGTCCATGGCCCTCTTGAGGGCTTGTGAGGCTTTGATGCTTCTTGGATTCATTTCCGCCATTGCATTGGAGAATGTTTTTGCACCTGTCACTATAAGAGCAGAAGAGGAGCCTGCATAAGGAAACTTCAGCGCAGAAAAGATACAAAAAAGGTGCGGGGAAGAGCTGATAAAGAGAATGGAGAAGGGTTGAAGCGTGTAGAGGGGAGGCCATTTAAGGCCATAATTGAGGGCAAGTTTCCCAAACGTGCTGCCGCCAAGGCTGGGTGAATGACCAGAGATGTCCGTTCTGCCATGAAGTCCTTCCCACGCTGTTAACCTGCGCTTAAAGCGCTTGGTGGAGCTTTTTCCTTTGCCATAATTCCATCTCATTAAAGATGGTGGCTTCCGATGGCTGCTCGTTAACCTCTCCTGCATGTGTCGCCCGACTTGCGCAATCATTATACCGTTAAGCCTGATTTTCTGATGACGACTGGCTCGTCGTCCGTCCCACGGAATCACCTGCATTCAAGTCCTTCCTTGATATTGCATTGCACTGATCCCGCAGTTTATCATCCGTGAGCTCGTGCCAACACGTGTCCCATGCAAGAGTCGGGTTGTCAACCGCGTAGTTAGTGATGTGGTCCGCAAGCGAATTTTCTTGTCTTCGCACGGATTGCAAGATTAATCCCCTGAGAGAAGGCAAATGCTCTGCTATTCTTTCCGTGATCGCGGCTAACCTCCAATGCTTGATTGCTTTGGCTGGTTGCGTTCCATGTTGGATTTTTTTGACTGTAGTAATGGCCACCTGAGAGTCGCCTTCCACGATAGCTTTCCTCTTACCCAGCTGAACTAAGAGTCGAAGACCCTGTTCCAGAGCTGTGAATTCGGCGTAGTTGTTTGTGGTTTCTCCCAGATTTTTGCTTAGGATATGAATAATGCTTCCATTTTAATCACGTAGAACCCCTCCTGCCCCAGCTGGGCCGGGGTTTCCTTTTGCTGCATCGTCGAAGTTCAACTTGCAGAAACCATGGGGCGGACGCTGCCAGATAACAGGAGGAGGAATTGGTTTGAGAGCCGTTTTCGTCAGGAGATGCTCCGCTGATTCGATGAGCCCGAAGATGCCCAGAATTCTTCTATCATTGGGAGAGATTGTATCGACCTTTTCCTCCGTGCACCAGGTACGAGTAGTTTCTGTGAGCCCTTGCATTATGATTAATTTTAAATCCTCAAGTTGCCGAATGCCTCGCTTTTGGAAGATGCGGTTATTTCTTTCCTTCCACACATTCCATATAAGAAAACCGGGACTGTTCTTCTATAGTAAATTAACCATAACGTTGTTGGAGTATTGAGTTCGCCAATTGGTTATGGTCTCTTGAATAGAATTGTGTTGTCTATCAGTTTGCTGGAATATATCTTGAAGCCATTCCCAGAGCTTGCTGGTCCAGTTACAGCTGTTGAAGAGATGGTTGGTGGTTTCCTCCTGCTGCTCACAAAAAGGGCAACGGGAAGGTCCTATAAACCCTCTTTTGGTTAGATTTTCCCATGTCAGGACTTTCTTGTTTTGCACGAGCCATAGGAACAGTTTAATTTTGGGCCATAGAATCCCATCCCAGACATTTTCATACCAAGCTACCTTGTCCTGTTCCACCCTGTTATCCAAATAGTGCCTGGCTTCTTTCAAGTTGAAGGAGCCTCCCGCCAACATGCCCCATCGGAGTTTGTCTGGACCGTGCATTTCTCTGAGAACTCTTTTACTTAGAGTTTCATTGAGGGTGTTGTTTAAGTTCTGCAGTAGTTCCTCCGTGGGAGGGGGGGTCAGTTGCCAACTTCTCCATTGCTGCGGTTCACTGCTTTGCGCCCAGTAGTGATGGACTTTTATTTTTCCTTTTTCCTGATACCATTGCTGCAAAGGATGAAAATTAGGGCTTTCCAAAATTGGGAGCTGCTTCCAAGCATCTTCCCAGAAGAGAGCCGACTGCCCGTTTCTTATTTCCCAGAAGCAGTGATTTTGAATGATATGTCGATTGGCTCGAGCTAAGTTCCAAATGGGGGAGCCTATCGGGACCTTGGTGATTCTGATAAGCTCATCGTGCTGCCAGTGAGCTGCATATTTGGCCTTCCACAGTTTTTCCCACGGAGTATGCGGCTCTGTTAACCATCTCCACCATAGCTTGGCCCCATTGGCTTTATTGATAGTACCAGGATCCTGCAAACTGATCCCTCCAAAGGTTTTGGGTCTACAAAGTTTATCCCAAGCCACCAAAGCCCATTTTTGCTTGCCAGAGTTACCCGACCACAGAAAGCTTCGTTGGATGGTTCTGATTTTTTGGAGGATTCCTTGCGGTGCAGGGAGAATTGAAAGCATGTAGTGAGGAATTGCTTGAAGAACCGCTTTGGTCATTACCATATGTCCTGCCAAATTTAGGACTCTGTTGGTCCAGTGGTTGCATTTGTCAGCAAGCTTGTTTGTCATATTTTCCCAATGAGACTTATGCCATGGCTTGTCAGTAAGGGGAATCCCTAAATACTTGGAAGGGAGAGAGCTTCGCTTGAGTGGCAGGTTAAGTTATTTCTTCACAATTTGAGTTTTATTTCACCCTCATCTCATGCATGGTGTCATTGTTGATGGGTAGTTTGTGGTACTTGGATAGTGGAGCCTCATTCCATATGACCGGAAAGAGATAAGTCTTCAACAACTTGGTGGAGAAGGACCTCTGAATTTTAGAAATTATACGCACTAAGCATGCATATGTCCTAGATTCACCTGATCTCACACTATTTAACTTTATGCAAGATACTAAATCAATTCCACTTGTTAATCTTTTGCGGAAAATTAATTGCACACACATGTAAAGCATAAATAAAAATAATCGCACATAACACAGTTGTTTTTAACCAGGAAATCCTGAAGCTGAAAACCCCAAATATATATTATGTATCATGGAATCATATGGAAATCCTCATACAAAGCTTATCAAGCTCTCAGTACAATACAATCATCATACACTAATCAGGAACAATCTTGCAAATCCATGCACCGATCTTTGCCTCCTGCTAGCCTGCCTCCACTGTGCAATCCCTGCTGAAGAATAGCTTTGAAAGAATTCGAATTACCCTTGCCTTGATTGTGCAATACTCATTGGCAACTCCAATGTGTGTGTGATGCAATCAATGCATCACTATAGTCACAACAGATAGTCTATCTTGCCCTTTCACCCTATCTCTCCACTAGGTCTCCACTGAAACTGCCATGCACTGTAGTTAACTGTTGTATTGTTCAATTGATTAATGAGTTATTATTTTTGAATTAATTAACTAATTAATTCACTCCACTCTCACTAGTGTATCAATCAGTTAGACTAGATACCACTAGCTCAACTGAGTCTAACTGAGTTAAATTGAATACAACTCCATAACTACTTCTTCCAACTGTGTCATAACTCTACCACTTGAGTTCTAACTGATTCCTCCATGCATTAGCTCCATTAAACCCTTGGAAATTGTGAAATTCCCTCAGTCCACTAATGTGCCACATCTGTGCACTGAAACAAAGTGCTCCAAGAGAATAAGTTGTTGTTTAGTGTCTAATTATTATTAAGAGATAATAATAATCGACATGCATCTATTTTTAGATCAGCAATATATAAATAGACTTCGCCCAATATACTAAAAATAGAATTTCATCTATTTTTCCAAATTTATCAATCATCCACAAATAGCATCCTACAACTTCTGAAATATGATCATCATGTCTAAAAATAGACATAGTCTAGAAATAGACTTGCGCCAAAAATAGCCTGTGGGCCCACTTAGTGAAGGCGACTCTTTTCACTAAGCTCATCAAATTTTTGAATCTAAACATGAATGCACATTGAGATGGGAGACGGTGGAAGGTATATCATGACCGAAATTGATATTGTTACTTTTTGTAGGGAGTTTTTCTCTCCTCTCACATTGAAAGATGTCATGTATTTTCCGAGTCTGAAGAATAATTTAGTTTCAGTTGCTATATTGGAAAATCATGGATACGGTGTGATTTTTATAAAAGGAAAGGTGTTCCTTCGTCACATAGCCATGGGATAGGTAAATAAGATCGGGGTTCGGGTAAAGAACCTCTTCAAATTGGATGTATAATATTGTGTTTCTTTGAGAACGAAAGAAAAGAAGGTGAAATGTCGATACACCAGTGAGTTATGGCATAGAATATTGGGCCATCTACACCACAGAGCTTTGAATATCATGCAACATATTTCTATAGGACTTCCCAAGGGTTCACTGGAGCAGTTTGAAAAGGGTGTACATTAGGGAAGTATACCAAATCCACCTTTCATGATAAGGATATTCGAGTGCAAGTGATCCTTGAAAGATTTCACTCAAATGTGTGTGGACCGTTATCGACAGCCTCCATGGCCAAGCAGAGGTATTATGTGATTTTTGTAGATGAATTATCACGCAAGTTTTGGATATTATTCATGCAGAATAAAGATCAGGCGTTCTCAAATTTTGTGAGATCAAAGCACTTGTTGAGAAAGACACACATAGGAAAGTGAACAATGCATGGGAATTTTTCTAAAGACCAGTAGAGGAGTATGACTCCATTATCATGAAAAATGCATGGGAATTTTTCTAAATACCAATAGAGGAGTATGACTCCATTATCGGGAACAATGCATGGGAATTTTTCTAAAGACCAGTAAAGGAGTATGACTCCATTATCAGGAACAATGCATGGGAAATTTTCTAAAGACCAGAGGACAAGTCAGTTGTAGGATCTAGGTGGATCTACAAGGTGAAGCAAGCAGCAGATGGGAGTGTCGAGAAACACAAGGCCATATTTGTGGCTAAGGGGTTCTCTCAAGTGGAGGGAAAAGATTACGAAGATACCTTTGCTCCAGTATCAAGGTACTCTTAAATCAAATCTATTATAGCACTTTCAATGCAGATGGGATGGAAGATACATAATATGGATGCGAAGAAAACTTTCCTCAATGGATTTATTGAGGAAGAGGTGTACATAGAGCAGCCAAAATGATTTGATACCTTCGATATAGAGTCACATGTGTGCAAACTCAAGCAATCGTTGTATGGATTGAAACAAGCACCTTGTGCCCCATACACTAGGATCGAAAAATACTTCACCGTGTTTGGCTTTTCCAAAAGTGAAGTAGATGAAACACTTTACCATATTGTGGTCGAAGATAAATTATTTATAACATTATTATACATTCAATGATTTAATTCTAACAGGTGATGAGAAGCTGATAAAATATTGCAAAGAATATTTGGAAAGATAATTCGAGATTAAATACATGGGGATCTTGCATTATTTCCTTGGTTTGGAAATTTGGAAAATGGATGGGAAACTCTGTGTCTCTAAGGGAAAGTATGCCAATGAGATACTGAATAAGTTTCACATGGAGAGAAGCAAACCCATGGAGACTCCTCTAGCAGGTAATTGGAGGAAGGAATATGCTACTTCAGGCAAAGCGGTAGACGATTCCATTTGCAAGCAGCTTGTGGGTTCACTTATGTACTTGGTGAACACATGACCAGACATGTGTTATGTGGTTAAGCCAACCCAAATCTATTGGAAGGAAACAAAACATGTGTTGAGGTACCTTAGAGGCACCACTTAGTTTGGTCTTTGGTACTGACGGACAGAGGGAGTGAAGCTGCAGGGCTTCATAGATGCATATTGGGAAGGGATCCCATCAAATAGGAAGAGCACATCAGGAGGAATCTTTAGTATTGGTTCAGCGGTAGTTTCCTAGTACAACATGAAGCAGAGATAAATTGCACCAAATTCAGTAGAAATGGAGTACATGGTTTCTATTCAAGCAGCTTGTGAGGCTATTTAGATGAGGAAGATCCTTGTTGGGTTATTTGGTTAATAGATGGACCCTACTATGATTTACCCTGATAACCAAAGTTGCATCAAACTCTCGGTTAATCAAATTTTTCATGATAGGTCCAAGCATATCGACATCCAGTACCACCATCTCATAGATTGTGTACAGAGGTGGATCATGATGCTAAAGTAAATTCCTACAGAGGAACAAGATGCAAACATCTTTACTAAGGCATTGTGAAGAGGAAAATTCAAGTTCCATAGAGGTGAGATCGGAGTATCAAATAATCTCTTTCTTGCTAAGAGGGAGTGTTGAAAATGGAACCAAGAAAGTTTCTAATTTAATTTTCCCTTTAATGAAATTAGAAAAAAATTGTAATTCCACATATCATGACAACTTTTACGAGTTAACTAAGTTAGTTTGAATTAGTTGGTTCAGTTAATTCTAGTTTAGGGTCTTGAGTCATGTAGATTGGTTCCTATTCTTTAGGATTCCTAGTTGAGTTTATTTTGAGTTGTAATTAATTAACTCGTATTACATGAGTTAAATTCAGTTTAACTAGTTCCAACTGTTGGAGGAACTAGTGGAAGGTCAAATTTTGGAAGTGGAACTTGAACCACACTCAGTGATCAACCATAGAACTGATAGATCAGCCATATATAATTCATGCATGTGTAACTGAGAGTTACCCAGATGAGATTGGATTTCAAGGACAGTGTACTATCAGTTGTATAGTCATCCAAATTGTACATTTGGTGCATGAAATCAAAGGAAGGCCCTTGATGGATTGTGCAATATTGGATGGGGATTTCCCTAATTAATAGGGGTTAATTACCCAAGGAAATAGGGACTTTTTCAAGCCAAAATTTGGTTAAGTATTGGCCTAGGCTTGTCTAGGAAGCATTTAGACAGATATATATAGTGCAGAGATTTCTCAGGCTTGAGAAAAGCATGGTAATTTTCTCATATTTTTTTGCTAATGCAATATAAATATAGCAAGGTTTTTAGCTATGGCTTTCCCTAGGAAATCATCATGTAATGTGTTGATTGAATTATTTCTCTTTTATGCTTCATGATTTCGCGATTATTTAAATTATTTTGCATAATTGGTATAGTATATTCAAGTCTATTGTTTTAGCTAATTACAATTAGCAGTTTGAATCTATAAGGAATTTCTACAATTATGTGCATGCTTGATGTGTTGTTAAAATGTTGATGTTAATGTTAAGGAATGTTAATCTCCTGTATGAATGTGGAATGTTAGATCTTGTGAAAAATTTTGAGGAATGGTTTAATTCCTATTTTTAACTCCTAAGCCTGAATATAGCTTAATTGCTTGAATACAACACACATGTGAATATCTATGATAATATGAGCTTGAAACCAAACCAAATTTCCTGAGTGTAAAAGAGATGGGAAAATCTACGTTTTTAACTAAATTCTTGCATTGAAATGTTTTGAATATCAAACCTCTATGTTTATGAACATAAATACAAGCTCAGGAGGGATACAACTTTGTTCTTAACTATTATGCTCAGGAGCGTTGACCACTTACATATATGTATAAATGGCTGCTTAGTTATGGACATGCCTGGTTGAGACATTATTAAGCTTAGGAAGGATAGCGACCAAATATATATATAGTTGCAAGAGGGAGTAGCACAAGAAATTAAGTGGAATGTCTTCCCTATACGTATATATATATATATATATATATATATATATATATATATATATATATATATATATATATATATATATATATATATATATATATATATATATATATATATATATATATATATATATATATATATATATATATATATATATATATATATTATCATTTGTGTCTAAGCAGGGGTTGGTCCTTAAGGCATTAAGGGCCCACCCTTCAAGTTGTAATAGTCCCATGTGATAGAGCACTGTAGGTGGGAAAAATTCCAAACACATTTACATATGCAGTAGAGGATGAACTTCATTGGTCAACATAGACAAGAAGTAGACTACCTATCAATCATACGACTAGTAGCCATGACCAAGGGTGCACAAGCTTGAGAGATCAACATCTTTGAATGTCATGGGAGAATTAGCATCATCCATGTAACCCATATGAATTACCTCAGAAGTTTCAAGTGGAGGAATTTTCAACCCCACTAGGATTTAATGGTTGAGGTGATGTGGCATGGTGGGGACCATTGGTAGGGAAACATTCTGTTGAATCTTTACCATTGGTTCAATAATTTTGTTCCTCCTCATTGGATATACCCCAGATATTTTGAAGAGAGGATGGATGGAAACTCATGGGATTTTATTTCATAAAAAATGTGGCGCAGTGAGGCTAGTAATTGGTGTAATCAATGAAATCAAGGCGGAGGACCTCAGTTTAATTATAACATGAAAAAAAATGTTTTTACCACACAACGGAGGAATAGGTGGGACCTGCAACCAATGTGGTAGGCGACGTGGCCTCTAGGTGATGTGGCGAACTGGAAGACAAAAATGTGTCACATGAAATTGGGGTTTTTGTGAAGCCAAGTGTCCTGGAAACAAGTGGCGTGTGGCATCCCTTGAGGGGAGACATGTGGAGGGCATGAAATCACCCTGGAAATAAAAGTGGTTGACATCACCTCGACAATTTAACTCCAATTATTTCTCACTAAGTTGGGTGTAATTCCATCGGGATTTTATTCCTGAGATGAGGTGGTAGTTGTGGGGCCCACATTCATAGTTGTAAGGGAGCCTGACCCCATGTGACTAGCTGGGATGTGCGCAGAAGTGTGGCAATATGGTCAGGTGGATATTCCACGTAACCCCAATGGTTTTGAATGCATCACAAGGGAATATGCTAAGACAATGTGGGAGGGTGAAGTCAAGAACGAGGTTGTAACAAAAGAAAAGATAACACATGGAAGAGGGGTCCAGGCAGGTTCCACGTAACCTTGGAGCTTCTACCCTAGTGATTTATTCGGGAGCTAATATTAATTCTACTAGGATTTTAATCTCGAGGTGATGCGGCCACAGAGGGCTCGTGTATCTTTATAAATATACCGGTGGATCCTTGTGCACATTTGATACTACCAAGAGGGAATCACCTACATAAGTGACATGATATGAATGGGTCGACAGTTGGGGTAGTGTTTCCATGTGGTGGTGAGGTGGATGATTGTGGTAACCACGTGGGTGCCATGTGGCATGTTAGATGATGTGGTGAGACCTGGTGAGCCATATTTTGATCGGACATATCTCTTGATCCGGGAGTCGGATTGAGGCAACTTTTATATCATTAGAAAGGTCTCAATGAGAACAATGCAATGATGTTATTATTTTTAAGTTTTTATGAAGTTGAAAAGATCGAAAATTTAGACCACATTTCCATAATTGGACTTTGGAGGTTGGGTCATCATAATAGCTTCCTCCTTATACCCTTAGTAGGGGCTAGGGATAGAAGGGGTTATGTTACAAGGGGTAAGTATTTTTGGAGGGAAAATAAGAAAACCAATTTTTTAATTGTATTTTTGGCTTATGTCCTGGTAGGTTTACTCAAATGTCAAGTGTAGGTTCTCGTTTCATGTGGAATTAAATTATGCATCCAACAACTACCCAATCTACATACTTTTTAGTATACCCACAACAACAAAAAATGAAAATACATGAAAAAACATGTTTTTTCATATATTTTCAATTCATTTAGATGTGATTCTACTCAAAATTATGCAGAGCGAGTTCTTTTTGGATGAAAATATAATGAAAAAACATATATTTTTCTATACATTTAAAAATCACAACTTTTATTTATTATTTTAAACGTTATTTTACTAATTTCCTTAGGATGCCCATTTTAGACCTCAAAATCCCCCTATTGATGTTTATTGATGTTTTATGTTGGTCCTTTCATGCTTTATTGTTGCATTAAACAAACATCAAAGTAGTGGTTTGAGATGTTGGCTCCGAGATTGTTTCATTAATATAGCAATTCAACCTATCGGAATGACTAAGAGAAAAACTTAACATTCATTGTAAAAAAACCTTGGAACAACAATTTTATCATGGTCTCTTTAAGATATCAAAAATATATGATGCATATATTATAATAGAAAACCTAAGAACCAAGTGAAATTGTCACATTCAAAAATGATCACCATTCATTGACACAATGCATTACTCAGCAAGGACTTATCTATCTAATACAAGTCCATCTAGAGAAATGTATTGTCCTTAATTTCAATTTTCCATGATAACTTCAATTCAATCCAAGATCAACCCCTAAATTCTCTAACTCCACCCTAAAAAATTGACTAAAATAAACCCAAACCCTAGCGTAGATACTATTTTCATTTACTCAAATTTCTAACATAGTATATTACTTGACATTATCCCTTTGATTAATATGATCAACATAAAATAAATGTTTGTCATAACCAATTTATTACTATTTCACATAATACTCAACATCTAGACTAAACATTTGGATAAATTTGAGAAATGAGACTAAAATCCCCTACAACATTCATTTATCCCCTAAATTCTTAGTATCCTACCAACTACATTATCTTATCTCAAGGCTTCAAAGCCCTTAATCCACAATTTAACTATAACTATCCACTCAAGGGCTTCAAAATTTGTGGTAAGTCTTATACTTAAGTATGTTATGTCCAATATTCATTGTGTTTGGATAATTATATCTCATGGTTATTCCACTATCAACTTTTTCCTCTCTATCAAATTCTCTCGGATCCTCCTTATCAGGAATCCTAAGTGACTTGCGTCCTTCATTTTTTAATTCTTGTGTCTCCTCTCTATTGGAAAACATCCTTAATCTTGTCACTTGTCTAGTGTTTGTATTATCCTACACTCTCCTTCATAAAGTTACGCAATCTTCTTATCCATAATTATAAAGGTCTTTTATCCCCTTAGCATCCTTGAATTCCATGCTTCCAATTCCACCCCAATCGCTAACATTTACTGCCTTACCAATTAACCTTTCAAGGAACTCAAAATTTCCCTCTCAAAAAACCTCAAAACTTAAGATCGATCAACCTCTGTGTTCCTTATCTTGGATTCTTCTAATATGCGAAATATATTTTTGCATATTTTTCCTTGACCACTTTAAAATGTCTAGCATGGAACCCCTTCTATAGTTTTCCTTGCCACTTTATGCTAAGTTGAGAAAGTGTTACTTTATCAAATTCAAATTCATTATTTGGGACATATCATTTTAGAGGAAGAAATAATAATAGATCCAAATAAGATTGAGTCTATTTTGGGATGGTCTACACCTAAAAACATATAAGAGATAAATTAATTCATGGGATTCGTTGGATATTGCAATAGGTTAATAGAAGTATTATCCAAAATTGCACATCCAATTAAAACTACAAAAGGATTCAAATTTGAATGGACATTACAGTGTGAGGAAAGTTTCTAGTTATTAAACAAACTACTAACTGGTGCACCCATTCTCAAGATTAATTATCCAAACAAAGATTTTGTGGCTTGTAATCCAAAAAGCTTAAGTAGCACGACATGGCACATAAGACATAGAGCTTGCTATATTAGTGCATTCATTGAAAATGTAGAAATTTTATTTTATAGGTAGAAACTTTGAGTTATGGATAGACCATAGTGGTAAAAAGTATTTATTTCAACATCATCCTTTGAATGCCAAAAATTTAATATGGATATAATTTCTTTTAGAATTCAATTTTGAGAAAAAGCATATTAAAGGTAAAGAGAACACAGCAGTTGATTCACTTAAAAGAAGGATACATGCAATTCACACTATATAGCAATTAGCATGTGAAAATCATATTTTAGGAACAAAATTTATTGATGCTATTATCAGATGAGCACTATCTTCGCGTTAAATAATAATAACAACAACAAAAAATTACAATAGTCTTGAAGAGATTGTAATTTGAAAGATGATGGGATCCTTATGCGTAACAATAGAGTTTAAGTTCCTAGCTTTGGTGAATTAAGTAAACTTGTAATGAATGAGATGCATAATTTTCTCAAAATTGGACATCCTAGATGCCAAAAAGAAATTGCAATAGTAAGGAATCAATATTTTTTCCTAGTAATGAATAAATACATTACTAAAGATATAGATACATGTATGGAATGTTGAGCACAAACATCCAAAAAAATTCTTACAACCATTTTCAATACTACAGTGGAAATGGGAAGTGGTGACCATTGATTTCATCACTAATTTTTCCAAGACAAAAAGGCAATGTGACTCCATGATGGTAGTGGTGAACAATTTTATGAAGGCTATTTAATTTATTATACCAATTAAATCATCCCATAACCTAACTAATATAGAGCTGATTAACATGAAAGATATTTTCAAATTGGATGGGATACCTAAGGAAATTGTTTCAAACAGAGATCCAAATTTTACTTCAAATTTTGAAAATGGTTGTTGAAAGGATTTAGAACAAGCCTGAACTTAAGTACATCTCATCCACAAAATATGAGAAAATAGAGAGATGTAATGAAGTGATTGAAAGTATATTAAGAATATATGTGATGGAAAATCCATCCAAGTGGGAGGAAACTCTTATTTAGTGGAATTTTCATATAATAATGGATATCATGCTTCTTTAAATGTGAATCTATTTAAATCTTTGTATGGTAAAAAGTGAAATATATTGAGATTTAACAAGAAGATCCTAGTGAAAATTATGCACCTACACTAGGATGGAGCCTTAGGCTATTTTTAGGTGGAGGTCTATTTATAGATGCATGAGAAAATTCTATTTATAGATGATGGTATATTTATATATGTATGTGCGAGTTATATTTATAGGTCGCATGTCTATTTATAGATGCATGTTAGCTATTATTATCCCTTAATAATAGTTGGAAAATAAACAATAATCTATTATCAATGAGTACTTGGAAATAGCTAACTAAAGTGGCAAATCAATTAGCTATAGGAAATTCGAGTTCAAAGGTTGGTTGGTGGGACATGCAAGTGGACTTAGTTGTAACTGAGTGATTCGAAGTTGTAATAGAGTTGGATGTGTAGTTATGTGATTTTTAAAGTATTTTAACTCATTTAAGTGAGTTAAACTCAGTTGTGATAGTTGTAACTAAAGATACACTAGTGAGAGATCAGTGAATTAATTCATAGTCAGTGGTCCCACGTGCAACTGAAGATTTACTACTGTTAACTACATGCATGTCAAATCCAATGGAGACCAAGTTAAGATGTAGGTGAAAGGGACATTTTGACTATCAGTTGTGACATTAGTGGATGCACTCATGCAACCACACACGCATTGGATGCACCCATGAGAATTTTGCAGTCAAGCCAAGTAGGATTCCATTCATTCAAGGATTGCTATCAGCTGGGATTGTGCAGTGGAGGGAGGTTGTCTGGAGGCAGTAAATTGGCACATGAATTTGCCAATTTTTGTATGGAAGTGTGAGACGATTGTATATTGTACTGAGAGCTCTTGGATTAGAGTTTTATATGATATTGTTTCATGATCCATGATATATACATAATATATGATAGTAGGGTTTTTAGATTTATGCTTTCCCAATAAAAACATTTGTGTTATGTGTGATTGATCTTTCTTCTTGATATTGAAATTAGCGATCGTGTTTTAAATTCCGCAAAGAATTTTGTAGAATCGATTATGTATTTAACAGTGGCATATAATTGTTAGATCAGGAGAATCTAGGAAATATGTAATTTGTATTAAAATTTCTACACAATACTCTAGATATTTGGAACAATTCAGCAGAGAAATTAGTACTCAAGCCTAAGTTATTCTAATAAATGGAAAAGAATATGGTCAAGATCAACAAATATTTAAAGGCAAAACTAGACAAGAAAAAGAGTAATGTAGATAAAGGAAAATTACCAAGAGAGGTCAAAGTTAGGGAGAAGGTATTCATGAAAGTTGGACCAAAGAAGAGTTTCTATGAAGTGGGAAGCTATCCTAAGTTGGTAGCTAGATACTATGGACCCTTTGAGACTTTAAAAGAATTGGGATTGTTACATACATTTTTTTTTTCCTTACTAGCATAAAATCTCCTAATGTTTTTCATGTATCATTGTTAAAAAACTATGTACTTAATTCTTAACCTTTTTATTGATTGGGATTTGCTCCACGAGTAGGTATAAATAGATATTCAAGTACAACCAATATGCAACATGCACAACAAGGCCACATTGTTGAGGAACGTGGCATTAGAGAAAGGAAAGGTTCAACGGATCCACTAAAACCCTCAGGAAGTAACATTGGCCCTAAAGGATGCAATTTATAAAGAATAAACACATTTATTTTGGAATTTTGATGTTAAGTTTTTTTATTTCGTTCAATGTTGATATGCATTGAGGATGGTGCAAATTTAAAGAGGAGAGAAATTTAATACCCTAGTTTTTACCCCAGAACATGAACATAATGTAATGAAAATATGGTTTTAAACCAATAAAATATGTGAATTGTATTATATATTTAGCCATAATAAGAAATTCCTAATTATTTCAAATGAAAAAGGACTGAGAGGTATGGCTACTATGATTCCAAAAGTAGGGGAAGTGAAATGGGACATATTGTTGGCTCATAGAAAGCTTAAGGGGCTAAGGGGAGAGGACTTTGGCTAGTGACTTAAACTCCTTAGAATATTTGATTATGTAGCTTTATTAGCTACCTTTATTTAAGTTACACTTCTAGCGTAGTTTGTAGTGTACATTTAAATAGGCTTATGTTGTTGTTTCTTTTTATCTATGGTAATAATTGTAGTGTTGATATGGGAGAGAGTTGTGACGTATTAGAGTCATATAAATTTTTGTGAAGCTTGTATAGAATTGAGTTAGTGGTTGAGTTGGAGAGGAATATATTCTGCAACTGAAAAAAAAAAAAAAAAAAAAAAAAAAAAAAAAAAAAAAAAAAAAAAAAAAAAAAAAAAAAAAAAAAAAAAAAAAAAAAAAAAAAAAAAAAACCTAGATTTTTGGTAGATATTCTTTGGTCAGTTTCTGCTAGAGCGTTGGAATTAGGATAGCTTAAGGTGGTGAAGGCAGTAGAAGGGATCTCATCAGAAGAAAAACATTTTTTGATTGGGATAGTTGCAGAGGGATTCCTTGCCTGTGAAAATTTTCTAGGGGTATGGGTTAAGTGAGAAAACTTAGATTCAAATCAGGAGCTCTTTGGATTCAAAAATATTCTCATCTATGTGCATCAATTCAACGTTACTACGAAGTTTACTGAATGAAGATTCAAATAATCAAACACAGCCTAATTTTCAAAGTGCACCTCCACCCACCAATGATAATGTTCTTGACAATATTTTTAGTTGTCCCAAGAAAGCACGTTTATGTGTTCATGAGTCAAAATGGTATCCTTTTGTATGCTTGAAATTCTCACTTTGTTGCAAAGGCAGTGGATGATAGATCATTTTCTCTAATGGGCCCCTGATTATACCATGAAAAACCGTTCAAGAATGAATATAATTTCTTCAATCTCTTTGTTTGTGCATAATATGGAAAAGGATCTGTTACCATACTCAATTTAGCACTCGGAATTCTACACATATCTCGTTATTTTCCTTTTCTACCATGTTCAGAGAAACCCAGTCTCTATTTGATTACATAAATTACTCTTGTATCCAATAACTATGAGAGTTTCTTTTTGCGTTGACTCCACCTAAAATATCATGTACTTCTTTGTAAATATTTCATTCAATTTTGGGCATTTGTGTTACATTTCTATCATGTTATTTTTCTATGTCCTAGGCCTGGTTCATTGTGAATTTATCTAATGCTCCAGTTCAGTCCTAATATGGAGCAATTATTTTCTCTTCTAGGCCCTAATCACCAATTTGGCTGAACAACTCCTCCATCATTCCATCATGCTTAACCATTGTGTAATTTTTTTCTTTTTTAATATTATTTAATTGGTTGAACACATAAGATTACACAAAGTATTTTTGAATCTATTCACTACGTATTTCCAGGGCCTTTTCCTTTCTATACCAAGAAAAAGTGACTTCTTATGAGGAACCTTTAAATTGTGTCTACCATTTATTACCACTAGCTTAGATCCATCTTAACCCTCGATCTATCTTTTTTGAGTGCAAATATTGAGGAAAGGTTTTCACCTCAAGATATTTGATCTCTCTCAGCACTTGATAGATCTGGAGTTAATATGGATCTAGGCTAGTTATATAATACTATATAATACCTGTATTTATATCTATGTGTATCTTTATTATTCCCTCTCTCTTTCTCACCCCTAAAACATACACACTCTCTATCCATATCTATCTATCCATCTTTCCCTTCCTCTTCATCTTCCTCTCCCCCTCTCTCTCTCTTCCTCTTCTCTCTCTCTCTCTCTCTCTTCCCTTTCTCTCCCTCTCTCTCTCTCTCTCTCTCTCTCTCTCTCTCTCTCTCCTTCTCTCTCTCTTCCCTCCCATTCTCCTCTCTCCCTCACTCTCTCTCCATATCTCCCTTGTCACTCTCTCTCTCTATCTCCACCTTTCTCCCTCTGTGTCTTTCTTATTCCATCCTTCTTTCTATCCTCCAACTTTAATTCCATCTCCCTCTCCCTCTCCTTCTCTTTCTTTTGTCCTCTCTCTCTTCATTTCCCTTTTCTCTCCCACCTCCCTTTGTCTCTCCCCCACCCACTCTATCTCTTCTCTTCCCTCCAACTCTGGTGTTAACTCCCTCCTTCTCTCCTTCTCTATCTCCCCTCCATCCACGTGTCTCCCTCTCTCTCTCTTCGCTCCTCTGCTCATTGTGTTTAAGAATGTATCTATATTTAAAAACTTAATTGGTTGCAAAATATTAAAACTATATTTTGGATCAATCATGTCAAAGAAAATACAATAATGAAAAGCTTCAAAGAATCATGTCCTCTCCTCTATTATTGTTAGTCACTTTGCTTGCTCTCATCATTTGGATCATTAGTTAAGATGGATCTATGCTAGTTCTTAATAATAATATTTATTTTACATCTTTAAATAAAATTATTCTATAGGAATGTTTTTAGTAGTCCTCAGGATAGAAGGATTAGATATATCTCAAAAGTAATTATAACCTTCTTCCTTTTATATTTAATTAAAAAATGTTATAAAGTTAAATTAACATAGAATATTTATATAATATTTTGATTGTGAAATAAGTTATGGTTTTTGGGCTTGTAGTATTGATAAGACATGGTATTAGTCCATGGTATTGTAACAAATGCTATTTACAAGTTAATAATATCCATGGTAAAGTGGGGGTGAATATCCATTGCTAAGAATATTTTCATATTGTTATAAA
Organism: Pinus albicaulis; assembly: GCA_034641835.2. Taxonomy (NCBI): domain Eukaryota; kingdom Viridiplantae; phylum Streptophyta; class Pinopsida; order Pinales; family Pinaceae; genus Pinus; species Pinus albicaulis. The sequence continues at coordinate 729,733,758 of CM076573.1, read as the reverse complement.
ATATTTTGATTGTGAAATAAGTTATGGTTTTTGGGCATGTTCTATCGATAAGCCATGGTATTGTAACAAAAACTATTCACAAGTTCATAATATCAATGGAAAAGTGGGGGTGAATTTTTATGGTTAAGAATCTTGTCATATTTTTATAAAATATTTTGATTGTGAAATAAGTTATGCTCTTTGGGAATTTAGCATTGATAAGTCGTGGTATTGGCCCATGGTATTATAAAAAATCCTATTTACAAGTTAATATATCCATGGTAAAGTTGGGGTGAATATCCATTGTTAAGAATCTTGTCATATTGTTATAAAATATTTGGATTGTGAAATAAGTTTTGTTTTTTGAGCCAATATTTAAATGTTTATCGTCATCCCCAAAGACGAACATATGCCTTCATTAGAATTATCTCTTTTCTCTTAATCAAAGTCATTAAAAATGTGTCTATGATGAGTCCTTATAGTTATGTCTATAACATTTTTGTGGTTTTTTTGGAAAATTCCCTCAATGACATCCTCACATACGCATTCCTTTTTTGCACTCTCTATCACATTCTTTGTCCCATTTTTTATCCTCCGGGTTTCCACTCTAAGGTTTCATCATTTCCAAATTTCATTGTCCCACCTTCAATTTTTCTCTTTTCTCCTCCCTTCGATGACAGAGACACTTAAGGCATCCATCCATTGTTCGTGTTTTCTAAGGAATCCTCTTCTACATTATCTTGTGCTTCTTGAGAAAAGGCCTCTTCACTGTTTTGGTTCCTTGTCTTCCTTTATGTTAAAAAAGTGGTAATATTCATTTGTAAATCCATTATAAGTCAATATTCAAGACAAATCTAGGATTCTATGTCTTCTTCTCCAAATATGAACATATGCCTTCATTATAATTATCTCTTTTATCTTAATCAAAGTCATTGAACATGTGTTTATAATGATTCCTTAGAGTTATGTCTATAACATTTTTGTGGATTTTTTGGAAAATTCCCTCAATGATATCCTCACATACTTATTCCTTTTTCGCACTCTCTATCCCATTCTTTGTCCCATTTTTATCCTCAGGGTTTCCATTCTAAGGTTTGACCATTGCCAAATTTCATTGTCCCACCTTCAATTTTCTTGTTTTCTCCTCCCTTCAGTGATAGAGACATTTAAGGCATCCATCCATTGTTCATGTTTTCTAAGGAATCCTCTTCTACATTATCTTGTGCTTTTTGAGAAAAGGCCTCTTCATTGTTTTGGTTCCTTGTCTTCCATGATGACATTGTCATGTATTTGTTTCCAATTTAATGCTTGATTTTTTTCCAGTCAAATGGCCTATTTTATATTGGGCATGGCGCTCTATCCACTATGATACAAGATGTGCTTGTCTAACACCTATGCAAAAAAAAATTCCTCCATATCCAATTAGATCATTATTTGATTTGAAGCTTTTTAAAATAAAAATTTTCTTATAGGAAATTGAATTTGTTCCACAATGCTCCATTCTTTAACCATAGTTGATTTTATACCATGTTAGCTTTATCCTATCTCATGAATGGTACATCATTTTGTACTCAATAATTTTCATCCCTTTTGTACTCGGAGATACAATCCCAAGACAACTCACCCACTCACTGCTCAGTCACTGATCATCAAGTTAGCAACTAGTGCCCCACAAATGTTGGAGCGACTTAGTGACCAATGTATTTGACATGCTTGTATTTACTAAGGAAAAACTTCAAATTTATTATAAACAAATTCTTAACCATGGAACAATAAATATACTACAATATCTAATTTCATCTTAACTCAAATAATACCCATTTTAATCTAAGCATCGGTCTAGTCCATATCAATGAAAAGAAACATTAACTCAACAAAATCCACAAAAAAAAAGAACATAAAAAATACATGTAACACAAAATTCATAGTAGGAATATCAAGAACCAAGGGAGAAACCAACTTTAAAACTAAATCTCCATTCATGGAAATAGTGCATGACATGACCAAGACCCATTTATTCAACACACTTACTTAGATGAATTCAATGTCCTTGATCACTATTTGTCCATACTAACTTCAATACAATTTGAGATCAACCTCTAAATGCTCTAATTAATCCCTTAAGTAGGACTTGATTCTTCCCCAATCCTAGCCACAATATTTTTGAGTATGACTTTAAAAATATCCAATCCTTATTAATTACTCTAAATTATCCCTTAGACCAATAAAGTAATTTTACAATAAATTCCTATAAGCAATTAACTACCTATTGCATGTAGTGATAAATGTTTTCATTCAAGAATTTTTTGAATTTGACATTATGCCTATAAGCTCATACAACACATAATAATTTCATAAATGTGTAATTCAATCAATATATAATCAAATTTGATCACTAAGCTTAAAATTCCATGCCCCTACAACACAAAATAACTATAAATATGTAATTCATTCAAATAGTTAATGAAAGTTGATTACTAGGCCTAAAATCTTATAGAACACATTATAACTTTATAATCCATTTAATGTTTAATCAAATTTGAACACTAAGCCTAACATATCATAAAACATACTTTATAAATGTATAATTCAAACCAACTAGATCGATAAAGATATATGTTTATCTAATCTTATTAATATGCAATTTAAATCATCTCTTAAAATTGCTTATGTTAAAAACCACTTACCTTTCCATAGGTATTCCACCAATTGAAGAGTGTCATTGGATTCAAATATAAAGAAGCTATCATCCTATATGAAATATGGGTGTCTCTTTCTAGCCTTATATATATCTTCCCTTGATCTCCTCTGCCAAGGTTTAATGTCTCACCTTCATTTTTATTGTCTTTATCCATTTTGTTTTCTCCTCCCTTTAATGGTGGGAGTATTTGAGGCATCCCTTCATTATTCATGTTCTAAAAACAATCTTCTTTTGCATTGCCTTGTGCTTCCTAAGAAAATGCCTCTTCATCTTTTTGGTTCTTTGTTTTCACAACATAATTGTTCTTTGCTCATTGTCTTTGTCATTTTTCAGTTCATTGCCAATCTAACGCCCTTTCTTATGTCCAATCGAGTATCAAGGATGGTGCTTTATCTTTTGTAATACAATATGTGATTTTCTAACATCTAATCAACCTTCTCTTCCATGTCCACTTAGATCATTGTTTGATATGAATCTTTTTCAAATCTAAATTGTCTTCTACGCAACGAAGTTCGTTCCATAGTACTCTAATATTGTTCCATTATAACTTATTTTCTCTCCCATTATCTTCCACCTGTCTCATGGTTGGTATGTCCTTGTGTACTCAAAAATCTGTGTCCCTCTTGTACTCAAACTTCCAAACCCTAATACAATTCACTCACTTTGTCCTTACTCACTAGCCACCAAGTTCACAACCAATGCGCCACAAAATTTTGGATTAGCTCAACAATTAATGTATTGGACATGCCCATAATTGCTAAGGGAAATGCTTAACATTTATTCAAAACAAATTCTTAACCATGGAACAACATTTGTATTATAGTATCTAACTACATCTTAACTCATTAATGCTATCCAATTTAACCTAAACATTTTTCTATTCAATATCTCTTAAAAGAAATAATAACTCAACAAAACCCATAAAAAGAATAATGAAAAATAGCACACAACACACAAATCATGGTAGCAACTAAGGGAGAAACACACTCTAAAATATGATCTCCACTGACATATTTCATGGAATGACTAAGACAACATGATCTCCATTGGCATCGTGCATGATAGGGCTAATACCCATTTGTCTAGTGCATTCACTTGGACAAATGACATGCCTTTAATCATTATTTATCCATAATAACTTCAATGAAATCTAAGATCAATATCTATGTGTTCTAATTGATCCTCCTAAGTAGGACTTGATTCTACACAAACCTAGCGACCAAACTATTGAGGCCAACTTAATAAATGACTAAAACTAACTAATTACTCAAATTTAACACACACACCAGTAAAGTTGACTTATAATGCATGTCTATCACAACCACTTTTCCATGCAATTCTCAATGTTTTCATTCAAAATTTAATCAAATTTAATCATTAATCCTACAAGTACATACATCACAAAAAAAAACTTTATAAATGTGCAATACATTCAGTACTTAATCAAATTTGATCACATGCCACAAAATCCTAAGCTTTTGCAACACGGAATAAATTTATAAATATGAAAATCAATCAATACATAATCAATGTTGATCACTAAACATAAATTTGATGACTAAATTTATAAGTTCATAAAACACATAATAACTTTATAAATATGCAATTCAATTTATTAAATTTGATTACTAAATCTCAAACCCTTACAACACAATAATTTTAGAAATGAATAATTCAAATTATCTCAATCAATAAAAAATATATATGTTTTATCTAATTATTTTTTCTACAATTTAACTATCTTTTAAATTATAAGAAAAGTAGGCTCTTAAGACAACAAAAAAAATTATAAAATATAAAATATTACTAAATTTAAATTTTAAAATTATCATTAAAATCAATTTTAAAAAATATAGAAAGCCAGGCAGACAACATGTTATCGCATAGGGAAAGCCCTGTTTGTGGTAAAAACCCCAAGGTAACCTCGAACCTATTTTAGGCTGAAAGATGGCCCTTCAACCTGGAGAGGGATCTCTCCCTTGTAGAAATTATATGCACTAAGCATGCATATGTCCTAGATCCACCTGATCTCGCACTATTTAACTTTATGCAAGATATTGAATCTATTCCACTTGTTAATCTTTTGCGGAAAAAATTAATTGGACACACATGTGAAGCATAAACAAAAATATTCAATAGCACATAACATAGTTTTTAACTGGGAAAGCCTGAAGCTGAAAATCCCAACTATATATTATGTAACATGGAGATCATATGACAATCTCATACAAACATACAAAGCTTATCACAAGCTCTCGGTACAGTACAATCGTCATACACTAATCAGGCCCAATCTTGCAAATCCATGCACCGATCTTTGCCACCTGCTAGCCTGCCTCCACTGCGCAATCTCTGATGAAGAATTGCTCTGAATGAATTCAAATTACCCTTGCTTGCACTAAAAAATCCTTGTTGACATCTCCAATATGTGTGTGACGCAATCAATGCATCACTAATAGTCACAACAGATAGTCTATCTTGCCCTTTCACCTATCTCTCCACTGGTCTCCACTGAAACTGCCATGCACTGTAGTTAACTATTGTATTGTTCAGTTGATTAATGAGTTATTATTTTTGAATTAATTAACTAATTAATTCACTCTACTCTCACTAGTGTATCAATCATTTAGACTAGATACAACTAGCTCAACTGAGTCTAGCTGAATTAAACTGAATACAACTCCATAACTACTTCTTCCAACTATGTCATAACTTTGCCACTTGAGTTCTAACTGAGTCCTCTATGCATTAGCTCCTGTACACCCTTAGGAATAGCGTAATTCCTTCTGTCAGCTGTTGTGCCACATCTGTGCACTGAACTGAAGTGCTCCAAGAGAATAAGTTGTTGTTTAGAGTCTGATTATTATTAAGAGCTAATAATAATTGACATGCATCTATTTTTAGATTGACGGTCTATAAATAGACTTCGCCCAATATTCTAAAAATAGAATTTCATCTATTTTTCCAACTTGATCAACCATCCACAAATAGCATCTTGCAACTTCTGAAATATGATCATCATGTCTAAAAATAGACATAGTCTAAAAATAGACTTGCGCCAAAAATAGCCTGCGGGCCCACTTAGTGAAGGCGACTCTTTTCACTAAGATCATCATCTTATTGAATCTCAACACTCCCTCTCAACAAGATAGGGATTATCCTTCACCCTGATCCTACCTCTATGGTATTCTAATTTTCTCATGGAGAGCGCCTTCGTCAGCATATCTGCATCCTGATCCTCCATAGGAATGTACTGAAGCAACATGATCTTTCGTTGCACACAATCTCTGATATGATGATACCGGATATCAATATGTTTAGATCTATCATGAAACACATGATTAACCAAGAGTTTAATGCAACTTTGATTATCACAATGAATCACCGTGGGATCTAAATGTGAACCGAACAAACCAACCATAATCTTCCTCATCCAGATAGCCTCACATGCAACTAAACTTGCTGCCATGTATTCTGCTTCCACTAAACTGAGTGCCATAGATATTTTTTTCCTGTTGTACCAAGAAATTGCCGTAGATCCGATACTAAAAATCCCCCCTGATGTGCTCTTTATGTCTGTTGGGCTTCCTGCCCAATCTGCATCCGTGAAGCCATGCAACTTCACCTCATCCGTCTGTCTGTACCATAAACCATACTCATATGTGCCCCTGAGATATCTCAGGACATGCTTGCCTGCCTTCCAAAAGAGCTTGGTAGGCTTAACCATCGCTTGTGAAAGTTGGTTCACCGCATAGCATATGTTTGGTCTTGTATTAACTAAATACATGAGCGAACCCACCAACTGTCGATAAACAGTGGCATCCACTACCTCTGCCGATGTAGCATCCTCTTTCCTCCAATTTCCTGGAAGAGGAGTATCAATAGGCTGCCCCATGACCTTGCATGTGTGCTATGTGAGGTATCTCCCCGAGGCATCTTCCCCTTATTTGAGACACAAATAGTTCACCTTCCCATACCATATTTCCAATCCAAGGAAATAATGAAGGAGGCCCAAATCCTTCATCTCAAACTCCTTTGCAAGATCTTCCTTGCATGAGTGTATCAACTACTCATCACTTGTTAGTATTAAATCATCAACATAAAGTACAATGATTAAAATCTTACCCTCAACCACAATCTAGTACAAGTTTGCATCCGCCTCACTCTTTGTGAAGCCAAGTTCAGTGAAATAACTGTCGATCTGAGTGTACCAAGCACGGGGTGCTTGTTTCAGCCCATACAGTGCTCTTTTGATCCTGCACACATGCGACTCGCTACTGAAGATCTCAAATCCTTCAGGCTGCTCAATGTACACCTCTTCCTCAATGATCCCATTAAGGAACGTAGTGTTCACATCCATCTGATGAATGTGCCAACCCATCTACGCTGAGAGAGCAAGGATGGTCTGTATGGAAGAATACCGTGTGACAGGTGCAAAGGTTTTATCATATTCAATCCCCTCAATCTGTGAGAAGCCCCGGGCAACAAATCTTTCCTTATACTTCTCGACACTCCCATCAGCAGCTTTCTTTACCTTATAGATCCATCTTGATCCTACAACTGATTTTCCCACCAGCCTTGGAACAATCTCCCAAGCATTGTTTCTTAAAATGGAGTCATACTCCTCCACCATGGCATCTACCCATGTGGGCTCCTGCACTACTTCTTCGAAAGAAGATGGCTCTGTCATGATACACTTGCTCATAAGAGCCATGTATCCAGTATATCGGTCAGGTGATTGTCTCTGTCTACGCTGTGATGTAGGAACTCCTACATTCTGTGTCGCATCCACCTTTAGTCTCTCAGCTTCTGTGGTACGCTTTTTTCCTTGTCTGATGTTTGGTTCTGCATGAGTGGACTCCTCCACTCCATGAATCTCCTCCTATGGCTAATCCACATCCAGAGGCTCATATTTGGGAACAAGAAGTTCCTCCTCTGCATGCAAGTGTAGCTCCCTCTCAAGCGACAACTTCATGGCTTTCACCTCATTAAATTTTATATCCCGTCGCATAACAATCATCCGACTGTTTGGAAAATACACATGATAGTTATGGGGTGTTTCTTTGTACCCCACAAATATCCCAACTTCTGCAGTCGGATCCAGCTTCTTCATGGCGTCCTTCGTCACATGAATGTAAACAGGTGAGCCAAAAATATTCAAATGAGAAATAGCATGCTTCTTACCAGTAAAATATTCCTCGGGTGTACCCATGCCAAGTACTCTATGAGGACAATGGTTTTGCACATAAACCGTAGTGTTGCATGCTTCCGCCCACAAGTGCATCGGTAGGCCCTGGTCATGCAGCATCGCTTGTGCAACACCCACGATCGTTATGTTCTTTCTCTCCACGACCCCATTCTGCTGTGGGTTATGAGGCGCTATGAGTTCTCTTCGAATTCCTTCTTTGCTACAGAAGTCTTTGAATTCGCTCGAGATGTATTCACCATTATCGCTCCATAGAGCTTTCACCTGCTTCCCTGACTCCTTCTCCACCAATGCCTTGAACTCACATAAATTTGAGAACGTTTCACTCTTCTTCTGCATGAAGAAGATCTAGCATCTACGAGAAAATTCATCAAAAAATATCACATAATACTTTTGTTTTGTTGTTGAAGCAACCAATAATGGTACACACACGTCTGTGTGAATTCTCTCCAGGATCACCGAAGCACGGTTCTCCTTCTCATGAAAGGTGGTCTTCACAAACTTACCCTTTGTACATACTTTGCACTGATCTAACTTTGCAAGAGTACCCTTGGGAATTCTAGTAGAAATTTGCTGCAAAATCTTCAAAGCGCCATGGTGAAGATGGCCCAATCTCCTGTGCCATAACTCGCCCTCATCCCGGCTCACCACTTCTTCTGCTTTGCCCACCATTGCAGCGTAGCCATCTACCTCCAGCTTGTAGAGATTCTTAAGTCGAACCCCTATCTTCTTTGTTTGACCCATTGTTTTATGTCGAAGGAAAGCTTTTCCCTCACTGAAAACAACATCATAACCCCTGTCTTCTAGCATTGCGACTGAGACCAAGTTCTTCTTCAAACCTGGAACATGCATGACATTCTTCAACAAGAATGGATTACCGGAGTCCCTCTCAAAGGTAATGGTCCCAATTCCAGTCGCACTGTACCGACCATCATCGCCCATATCTATATGCATCTGGAGGTCCTTCTCCTCCAAGTCACTAAACAACTCTTTGTCTCCCGTCATATGGAAAGGCGCACCACTGTCAAGATACCACACCGATCCCATGCAGCTTGAAACCAAGCATGCGATCAAGGAAAAATCCAGCTCAAATTGTGAGGCTAAGGCCTCTCCAGCTGCAGATCCAGTAGCCTGCTTATTCTTCTTCTTCTGTGGACAGTTAGTGGCGAAATTTCCATGCTCGTGACAATGAAAAAACTTCACTTTGGACAAATCCTTCTTCTTGCCTTTAGCACCGGATTTTGAAGAAGATTTCTTCCCCTTCCCTTTCCTTGCTTTGGCAGCCAAAGCGCAATTCTCTTCATCTTCATTCTTCGATGAAGATCCATCCCTGGTACCCCGCCTTATCTCGTCCTGCACAAGATCCGACCAAAATCGCTCCCATCCCGACAGTTTCTCCCGTCCATTTACAGAGTCTTCGTAGCTATGCCAACTCTTCGAAAGCCCAAGGAGAGCCAAGCTCACCAAGTCTTCTTCATCAACACTAACCCCCACACTTCCTAGTTCATCCTTGCAGTGGACAAACTTCGTGAGGTATTTTGGAATACTGTCACCTTTCTCCATTTTTATTTTCCTGAGCTTGTCTTTAAGCGCCAACTTCCTCTGGTCACTTCTGCTTTAGAAAAAAAATTTCAAAGCCTTCCACATTAAGAATGGAGTGGATTTCCCGTGAAGGCTGGACACAATATGGTCCTTCACACCTTCCAACAGAATCCTCCTCGTCTTTGCAATCTTATTTTTCCATGCATCAAGTAATGCAGCATCGCTAGATCCCGGCTTAGGAGCATTGCTATCGATGAACTCCTTCAGCCCATTATCCTCCAGCACCACCTCCATCCTGTCCTTACAGGCTATGTAATTCGAGCTCCCATCAAGGGCATACTCCAATCTCAACCCGTTGAAATACATTTCAATGTATACTCGATTTCTGCACCAAGAATCTTCTGTAGCAAATTCGAATTGTCCACTAGCAAAAACTCACTTCACAATTGCAATCTTCAATCAACAATGCTCGGATACCATGTAGAAATTATATGCACTAAGCATGCATATTTCCTAGATCCACCTGATCTCACACTATTTAACTCTATGCAAGATACTGAATCTATTCCACTTGTTAATCTTTTGTGGAAAAATTTAATTGCACACACATGTGAAGCATAAACAAAAATATTCAATCGCGCATAACACATTTTTTAACCGGGAAAGATTGAAGCTGAAAACCCCACTATATATTATGTAACATGGAGATCATATGAAAATCTCATACAAACATACAAAGCTTATCACAAGCTCTCAGTACAGTACAATCGTCATACACTAATCAGGCCCAATCTTGCAAATCCATGCACTGATCTTTGCCACCTACTAGCCTGCCTCCACTGCGCAATCTTTGCTGAAGAATTGATCTGAATGAATTCGAATTACCCTTGCTTGCACTGTGCAATCCTCTTTGAAATCTCCAATATGTGTGTGATGCAATCAATGCATCACTAATAGTCACAACAGATAGTCTATCTTGCCCTTTCACCTATCTCTCCACTGGTCTCCACTAAAACTGCCATACACTGTAGTTAACTGTTGTATTGTTCAGTTGATTAATGAGTTATTATTTGTGAATTAATTAAATAATTGATTCACTCCACTCTCACTAGTGTATCAATCAGTTAGATTAGATACAACTAGCTCAACTGAGTCTAACTGAGTTAAACTTAATACAACTCCATAACTACTTCTTCCAACTGTGTCGTAACTTTTCCACTTGAGTTCTAACTGAGTCCTCCATGCATTAGCTCCAGTAAACCCTTAGGAATAGCGTAATTCCTTCTTTAAATTTTATTGTGCCACATATGTGCCTTTGGTAAAGTGCTCAAGAGAATAAGTTGTTGTTTAAGAGTCGATTATTATTAAGAGCTAATAATAATCGACATGCATCTATTTTTAGATTGACGATCTATAAATAGACTTCGCCCAATATTATAAAAATAGAATTTCATCTATTTTTCCAACTTGATCAACCATCCACAAATAGCATCCTACAACTTCTGAAATATGATCATCATGTCTAAAAATAGACATAGTCTAAGAAATAGACTTGTGCCAAAAATATCCTGTGGGCCCACTTAGTGAAGGCGACTCTTTTCACTAAGCTCATCATCTTTTTGAATCTCAACATCCCTAAAACCCATCTAGCCTAGGTCACTGTAACAGAAGGTTTTACTTTTAAGATCTATGGCCAGATTCAGTTCATACGATGAAATTTGGTTGGGATATCTACAAAACATACCATTGGGCATGGAGTCTATTCTATAAAAATACTACAGATCTAATGAGCAAGTTATAAAAGGCATGATAGCAACAAATCCTTTGACTATTTGAGAAATTGGAAGAAAAGTACTAAAATGAGACAGAGTATATGATTGATTGAGGAAAACAAATACTAATGAATAATCACTACTAGAAAGGAGCATCAATGAATTATAATCTTGGATACTAACATTTTCAGTCATGAAAAGGAAATTTTTATAATAGAGAGAAACTGACAGGGAGTCACAACACATGAATTTTCTATAAAATTCTCATTAAAAACTGTAATATATTCAAGACTACTCAAATATACCAATATGAAAATGTTTTCAACAAAATCCAACCATTCTTCATTCTTCATAAATTGTTTTGTAGAAATTACATAAATTGTTTGCAAAATAATAGTTTCCATATTTAATTACAAATTGTTGAATATAAAAGAGATAAAGTGTATCTCTCAAATACATGCATATAAAACTTTCCAAGCCTATCTTCATCTAAAGATAATTTTATTGCTGGAGATAAAGAACAACAAGTCGAATTTGATGAGGTGACTTCCAAGTCACCAACTGTCCATGAGCTTGTCGTTCACGAATTCCTGAAAAATAGGGTCTAGATATCCCTTATAAACTCCAAAACCGTGATATATGTTCGAAAAACGAGAGATAAAAACCCCTTTCGTTTTTTAAAAATTCATTCTCATTCATTCACAATATGATTTTGAAAATAGTTACTAAAATAGGATTGCAGAATCCTGAAAACAACCTTTCAAATATCCCTTTGAATATTTAAAACTATAACACCTGTTAGAAGACCGAGAGAGGCTTTTGTTAATGGGTTCTATGTCGACAAAAAAATATTGGGGTTTTCAAAAATTCATCTTCTATTTTCCGGAAACAGATTTTTAAAATTGTGGCTAAAACGGGAAAAGACTAAATTGTCAAAATCCTGAAACCTAGGTCTCAAATATTCCTTTGAATCTCTCAAACCAGTGCACCTATGTAAAAAATGAAAGAGGATTTTTTTAAATCAGCCTGTTACAAAAAAAAACCTCCTTTTGTTTTTAAAATTTTGTTTCCAACTTTTCAGAAATCGCTCTGAAATTTATTGACTTTTACAAGAAAAAACATATTTTTAAACTGGCCAGTTTTTGCGCGAACACTCCCATTGTTAGTGGGTGTTTCTTTTCTTTTTTTAAAATCAAAATACCATGTGATAACAGATGGCTTCATGGGGATGTTTTCGATCAATTATGGCAGCAAGAACCCCCATAAACCAGAGGCCTGATCCATTGGGCGATTCCCAAGCTCTGAGACCAACCACCTTTAACCTATACTTGATTCTATGATTTGTTCATAACCTGGAATCAATCCCAAAATAGAAACTGCTGTAAAATTATTGAAAAATAAATCTTTGAAAACTAAATGTCGAAGCCAAGTTGAACTACAATCAAATCCATTCTCTGCTCACTGAAAATAGTACTACTGAAATTATCATGCTGAACATTGAATGTTGAACTTTAAAATTCACTATTGAAAATTGTTTACTACAGTCGAATCTACACTCAAAATATGGTTTCAACTTGAATACCAATTGTTGAAAACTAATAACTGAAATGCCAAAATGAAAGGATGTTATGTCTTGTGAGCTTATTTATGTACACTATTCCTATTCTAATCAGTTGACTTTATCTTTATTCAAGTTATATGAAGCTTCCAATGCAACCAATCTAACATATGATTTGAAAAACAAAGTCCTTGATAAACTTGACAACATAATGATACCTCAGAATAAATTTGATCTTCACAGTGAAACCATGGTTGAAAATTTGAACTTAAAAACTCCTCAATATAAATGGCTACATGATCATCAAAGTCATAGATACCATATCTTGTTTGATCTTCAATGTATTCGGTAATTTGATTATCATGGTTGAAATTTTCATGCATGATTACAATTTCAAATTCATAATCCAAAACAGAAAATTCCCCACTCTCAATTTCAAAGGGAAGCAATATATTTTTTTCATTGTTTTTGAGAAGAAATTCCAAAACAATGATCTTGATATGGAAAAATTTGTTGATCCTTTAAGGTTACAAGCTCTATATGAATTTCCTTGGAAAACTCTTCTAAGAAATTATTTGTTTCTTTTAAGCTACATTTGCATGACCTTAAGTAAGAGGACAAAAATGCAAAAAAAATTGTATCCACTTCACCATCAGTATACCCATCATTCCATTCTCTAAAACCTTAAATGGAAACATGTTCTACTACAAATTATTTTTTCTCCATCCATGTTTCCAAGAAGATAACCCAAAAGCTTGTTATGGATGTTATGGACTTCACAAAAAAACATGTTATGGACTTCACAGATAAACATTCAATCCAATTTTTGCACTTCCCTTAGAATGAATCATAAAATAATCTCATTTATACATCTTCACACTTGACTTTAACAAGATCGGTAAAGTCACGAAAAATTTCAATATGTTTCAAAGTGAGGCTCAAATCATCATCACTAAAGTTTGGTCCATTTCTCAGAAAATATTCATCTTTGGGTAGATGATTACGAGAACTAGGAATAACTGTAAAATATAAACTTGCATACCTTGAAACAATAGTAGCAGTGTCTGAGTTCTTCATTGGCCTAGTGAAATAACCATTGAATCCTTTTAGCTATGAATCCTTTTAACAGTGGAGTCGCCATGAACACTTCTGAAAACTGGATTTCTTTGAAAATGGAGTCACCAGAGCAAAATCTTGCAGTCAACCGATATTCAAGTCCTTGTTTTCTCTCAAAGATATGATCTAAACAATAAAATCATTCGAGGAGAATGTTTCATACGTTCCCCAGCAACGACGCCTAGATGTTATCACTTAGGGTAATCCTTGGTTGCAGTAAAAACCCCAAGGTGACATTGAACCTATTTTAGGCTGAAAGTTGGCCCTTCAACTCGGAGAGGGATCTCTCCCTAAAACACAACTACCCTAGGTCATTGTAGCAGAAGGTTTTACTTTTAAGATCTATGGTCTGATTTAGTTCATAGGATGAAATTGGTTGGGTTGTCTTCAAAACATACCATTGGGCATGGAGTTCAATCTATCAAAATACTACAAATCTAACGAGCAAGCTATAAAAAACATGATAGTATAAAATCCTTTGACTATTTGAGAAATTGGAAGAAAAGGACTAAAATGAGACAAGATTATATGATTGATTGAGGGAAACAAATACTAATGGCTGATAAATATTAGAAATTAGCATCAATGAATTCTGATCTTTGATGCTAACATTTTCAGTCATGAAAATGAAATTTTTATAACAGAGAAGAAACTGACAGGGAGTCATAACACGTGAATTTTCTATAAAATGATCATTAAAATTTGTAATATCTCAAATATATCAATATGAAAATTCCTTAAACAAAATCCAATCATTCTTCATTCTTCATTAACAAAATTATAGAAATTACATTCTAATCATTCTTCATTCTTCATTAACAAAATTATAGAAATTACATTCCAATCATTCTTCATTCTTCATTAACAAAATTATAGAAATTACATTAGCTATTTGCAAAATAATAGTTTCCAGATTTAATTACAAATTGTTAACAATAAAAGAGATAGTGTATCTCTCAAATACCTGCCTATAAAACATTCCAAGCCTATATGCATCTAAATATAATGTTTTTTTTGGAGTTTTTGTTGTAAATAAGGAACATCAAGTCGAATTTGATGAGGTGGCATCCAAGTCACCAATTTTCCATGAGCTTTTCCCTCACGAATTCCTGAAACATAGGGTCTAGAGATTCCTTTTAAAATCCAAAATCGTGATATATGTTAGAAAACCGAGAGAGGTTATTGTGAATGGGTTTGTTACGGACAAAATGTATTTCAGTTTTGAATAATTAATTCACATTCGTTCAGAATATGATTTTTAAAATAGTTACTAAAACACGATTGCAAAATCTTGTAAAAAAAAACTTTCAAATATCCATTTTAATATTTCAAAAAATAATCCCTATTAGAAAAATCAAGAGAGTTTTGTTTTAATGGGTCTGTTTTCGACAAAAACCTCTTGGGGTTTTCAAACTTGCATCTTATGTTGTCCAGAAACGGATTTTTAAAACTGTGTCTAAAACAGGAAAAGACTAAATTTCCAAAATCCCGAAAACTAGGCCTCAAAGAGTCCTTCGAATCTCTCAAACCATAGAACCTATGTAAAAAAAGAAAGAATATTTTTTAAATAAGCTTGTTACAAACAAAAACCTCCTTTATTTTTTAAAATTTCATTTCCAACTGTTCGAAAACCGCTCCCAAATTTACTGACTTTTACAGGAAAAAAATAGATTTTTAAACTGACCATTTTTTACGCTGACACTCTCATTGTCAACATTGTTTTTTAATTTCAAAATAACAATGTGATAACACAACGCATTTTTTTTTTTTAGTAAAGTTCTATTAATATTAAAATATTTTACATGGAAAGTTATAACAACGTATCCAAAAAAACATCAAACATACACCCCATCACATAACGTCAATTTTTAATCTTATGTTAAAATTTCTTAAATTAAATAGGGTAGCAAGCTAAGTGGGCTTGATTGTGGGGAAAACTCCACAGTTAAGCATGCTTGAGCTAGAGGCGATCTGGGATGGGTGACCTCCCGGGAAGTCCTGGTTGCCGAGTGCAAGCCCCGGAAGTAATGATTGATGTGATGTGATTCATTTCACTAGTTTCAATCCCACTTCTTCACCCCTATGAGCATCACCCGATGCAATGAGTGTTAAGTGGGCTATTCAAAAATCATGAGAAAGTAGTCATTTACGACTACCTCTCATAGAAATAATCATAGATGAATGACTTACTTAACACAGTTGAATCCCAAAAAATAATATCTAAAACCCTATCTCTTAAAATATATATCCAATGACAATTCCTTTTTTCTAATGCTAAAGCTTACGATCCCCAAAAATTGATGTGTTGTCAATATAATTAAAAGGCTACTACCTAGCCAAGATCCATTATCATATTACTTCATTTTCAAAGAAGGACTAGAAAAACGAAGTTTGTTACATGATTCTAGAGGTACCATTGTGTCATTACATGATATGGGAGGCTCCATACCCTTCAAAATATTGGATGAAATTTACTTTCAATTTGAAGGCCCAGTGATAAATAGTACCAGTGAAGGTCCTAATGCTTTAAGAACTTAATTGATTTTCTATCAGCACTCTTAAGGATTGAATTTTTCACACTAAAAATTTAATGTTTTCATATATAAATTGAAGAGGAAAAAACTAGCCACATGATAAAAGCTTTTTCCACGCTTCACTTTTAACTTCTTGCATGAACCTTCCATAAAGAGAGATTATTATAAATGTAGGTATTTTCCACACAAATTATTGACATTTACTTTATTAAACTACCTTCCAAAACTTTGTGGCTACTCTTGATTCTTATCCTTAGAGTGATAGGATGTAGAATATTGTTCCTAGAGTTAACATCTTACAATATTTAATACTTGGTTATGTTCATTCAATATATGAGTAGAGAAAGAAAAAACATATAAGAACTAAGAAAAGTATTAACGGTAATAATTTTCAAAAGAAAATCTTAAATTTAAAAATTAAATTTATACCTAAAGCATGAGGTTTCTTAGATCTTTTCTTATGAGTTTTCAATCTTAGAGTTGAATCTAAAATATGAATTTAAAAAGCAATATTTGACTTCTCTTCAATCCAATTTCAGAAGGGAGCCAAGAAAGTAAATACCATTCAAGTTTATTTCAATACCATAAAGCTACAACCAAATTAGGGCACACTTTCGAAACATATAATAGATATGAAATGCCTTGTAACAATATATTATAAAAAAATTAAATATTCCCTCTTATCTTCTAGATGTATTAAATAATTTAACCAATTTAATTTTATGTTATGTCAAATTAGCATGATCAACTTGCACTATAATTTACCCAATCAAAAAGATTACATGAGCTGGAATTTAAATCTACAATTAAAAAAAATTTAGACCATCAGAAAATTTCATAAAATATAGAATATTAAGTATAATTACATACCATAGCCTATTACAAATATAGAACAAGTCAATATCTCCAAACACCTAACTAGGAAAACTAAAGTTGGCAACTCCACAAAAATCTCACATGCACATTGGCAAGTCCTTGGCCTTTCACCAATCTTGTAACACACAAGATATCCACACTAGAGATTTTGTACATGGCATCACACAAGTACATGGATATAAGACAAATCGAGCACTATCCTCTAATTCCACATGTCCATCCTAAGGTTTGTGTCTTCAAACCCTAGGTCTTCAACTCTTGCATCAACACAAGCACTAAGACCCATATGGAACATGAAGAGTGCAATAATTAATTATTCTTCAAGTAAGGTATAATACCAATTTTAAGACTTTTTGAGCTAGTTTATCCATGATGTTTCCCTAGCTTCCATGACTCACACTAGAACAAGGTTACAATATCATCCAAGGTAATATTTTCTTCATGTTTTCTTTAGGTTTGGAACCCTAGTGCAACCTCAATTCTTACTTCAAAACAAGAGTTACAACTACAACAAGACAAAATGTTAACTCTATAAGAATTAATTCCTCGTTTAGGGATTTCTTGCATAGTTCAAACCCTATCTTCCTCTAGCATCTCACAAGAGAAATCTCTCCAAGAACATCCAAGAGATCCCTCTCTTATTCATGAATTCTCCTACGGTTTATATCATAAACGCTAAAAGTTTTTCTTTCTACAAGACTTCTAGAAGAAAATAACAAAGATAGAATAAAGAGTATAATGATGGTGTGTTATAACAAAGGCTCTCTCCTCCCTTTATATAGACTAGGTGAGGGAGACCAATATAAAACATGAACTTAAATCCATACAAGTAACCGACAAGACAACCTTATAAGGAGTTATATACAATACAATGATGACAAGTGTCATATTGGGGCTTTATTAAACCCCAAGGTGATTGATGGCATTATAATTTATGAATAATGTGTTGTGCATGAAATACATGTTGTGGTTTGATCTAAATATACTGGTGTTGATGTTGTACTTGGATTCCAATGGTTACAATCCTTGGGGAATGATCTAGGTTTAACGGATGTTATGAATTGCAGCGAAGGTTTGATTCAGTAATTCAAGATCTATACATTGTTTTCCTCCTGGTTTATCACGTACATACACAAATCTGGTTCAGTAAAATAGTGTATAAAATATGCGATAATTTACTCATTATGCTAAAATATATATGTGGGTATCATGCATGGTAGACGCATACATACACTGATTTTTTTTATGGAAGTCACGTATATATACTAGGGTTTGTAGTACTTCTTGATTATGACAGCTGATGAATTATTTTCTATTTGTTGTTGTCTGCCAATGATGTCTTGATATGTATCTGAAAATTTTGACTGTGCTAATTGGGTTGTGGCTTGGTATATTGATCAGTGATGATTGAGATTTTTAGAGAGGCATTGATTTATCTGCAATGATCTATTTTTCAGTGATTCATTGATTGACACAGTGATTCATCTTGACAGTATTTTCAATGTTCAATGATTTGAGATTTGTATGCAGGTTTTATGCAGAAGAAGTGTGTATATATGTTGGTTCTATTAAGAACAGTCATGCACATATTCTGACATTTATTTTTTCTAGTTGGGTTCTACATTCAGTGGTTTGGTGCTTCAAAGATTCATTTGATTTATAGTACTTCAGTGACACATATTCAGTGTTTCAATTTGTTATGTCATTTTGGGTTTATTTTTTATGTGGGTCCAGTATGAAAATTTGATGAAAGGTGGCCTACAGGTTGTTTGATGATTGTTTGACAAGTGGATGCAGTCTGAAACTTTTTGGAAAGTGGTCCACAAGGAGCTGAGGGTTGTAGCCTTTAGTAAGGGGGGTAGGTGCTCCCTCCCTGTAGGAGACGGTAAACGAGTTCAGGGGATTATGGCTCCCTTCCAGTGGGTGCCAGAGAATGAATGGAGGTTGGAGCCTCTTGCTAATGGGTTCCTGTGTAGTGGTAAGAGTCTACATCAATACAAAAATGTAATGAATATTTTCTTTATATAATAAGAAAGAAGACAGAGACAGCAGTAGCAGTGGTTTTCTCCCACATTGGTTTTCCACATAAAATCCTGGTGTTCTATGTGTGTTTCTTATGTGTTGTGATTTTCTGTTCTTTAATACATATTGGAAAGTTATATATTTAATTATGCAATGGTTAAAGATAAACATCTGATGGAACACATGAAAAAATATTAAATTGGATATACGTTGTTTTCCTTCACTAAAGTCGCGTACATATGCAGGTTGTTTTAAGAAAATTAGCGTACAAAATTTTGTATATAAAATTAAAAGTTAAATTAAATTAAAATATTGATTCACCCCTACGACCCCCCCCTCCCCCACCCTCAGTATTTTTCCCAATAATTTGTATTAGAGCAAGTCCCTCAAAAGAAGCTTGATCACTTAAAGGGAGATCTACCAATATGAGAAGTCAAGAGAGACTATCTTCTATTAGGCCACCCTTGTTTAATGGAACTAACTTTGTATTTTGGAAAATAAAAATGAGATCATATTTGCAGGCACTTGGAGTTGATGTATGGGAAATTGTTGAAGGTAGATATCAATACCCAACCTCTATTCCCATAGATACTACAGGAAAAAAGTAGTATCCACTAATATGAGCAGTAAAGAGGGAGTATCTTCTATAATGCCACCCATGTTTAATGGAACTAACTTTGTATTTTGGAAAATAAAAATGAGAGAATATTTGCAAGCACTTGGAGCTCATGTATGGGAAATTGTTGAAGGTGGATATCAATACCCAGCCTCTATTCCCATAGATACTGTAGGAAAGAAGCAATATGAGATCAATGCAAAGGTTGTAAATGCTATCTTGGGAAGTTTGGGTTAATATAAGTTTGTGAAAGTCATGAAGTTAAATACTGCAAAGGCAATATGGGACAATCTTGTCCAAATTTATGAAGGTGACACTAAGGTAAAAAGCACTAAACTTCAAATGTTTAGAATTTATTATGACACTCTTACAATGCATGATGATGAAAGTATTGCAATTTTTTTCCTTAGAGTAGACGAGATTGTTAACTCAAAGAAAATTATTGGTGATGAAATAAAGGATTCTATTGTTTTTTTAAATATTTTAAGATTTCTAACCTCAAAGTTCGATTCCAAAGTCTTTATCATTGAAGAAAGTCAAGATTTAAAGAATCTCATTATCGAACAGCTCTATGGGATCTTGACTTCTTATGAAATGACAAAATGGGGTACATTAGGTATTAGAAAAGAAGGATTCAAAGCCACAAATAAAGGGAAATAAAAAGAAGATCCTAAGGAAATAGGTTATATTTTATATGAAGAAGAAGCGAATTTTGTGAAGAAGCTATAGGTAGGAACTGGAAATTTCAAAGGTAAGCTTCCTTTTAAATGTTTTTTCCTGTGGAAGAGTAGGTCACTATGCCACTAAATTTCATTATAAAGAAAATCATGAGAAAGGAAATAATTTTCCAAAGAATAATGTTAAAATAAATTTTGATAGCAAGAAAATTTTCTATACTCATGAAGATAGTGAATATTCTTCCAATAATAAGGATGATGAATCAAAGCAGGATTGTCAATTACTTATGGAATTTGAAGAATAATGTGTTGATGAATTTGAAGATGTCTTTATATATTCTATAGAATAAATTGATAGACCTGGGGTCATAAACAAGAATAAAGAAAATGAAATAAGTATGTATAAGGAAAACACCCTTGTTGAAGAAATAACTTAGCTAAACATTTTCCTAGAAGAAGCTAAATTAGTTGAAGAAGCTTTGAATAAACAATTCCAAGAAAAGCTAAGGCATGGTAAAAACTTAGAACTTGAAGTTGTGGATCTAAAAAAGGAACTTGAAGTTGTGGATCTAAGAAAGGAACTTGAGAAAAAAAAAAGGCTCTAAATCTTAGATTTTCTAAAGGATCTGAAACTTTAGAAGAAATCATTAAAGTGAAATGCTCTCTTCTAATCAATATAGGTCTTAGATACAATCCAAATGGTAAAACATAAAATCCTATGAAATCTTCTGAAACAGGTACAAGAAGCTACGTCAATGTTGTAAAAGGAAGCAATCATCATAATTATACAACTCAACAGAAAAATGAAGGATAAATATTTCGCATCCAAAAAAACATTTCCATGAACAAAGGGAAAGCTACTCAATAAGGTATTATACTCCCAGGTATTCTTACTTCAATGTTCAATGCTCCACTTGTCACAACTTTGGCCACAAAGCAGTTCATTGTGTTTCTTATAAAACAATTATGACTAGAGAAGCAAGAAAACAACAGAATGCTATTGGAACAAAGAAATATTCTTATAATGTTTTCTCACCTCCTCATAATGAAATTGAATGTTTTGTTTGCAATAACTTTGTTCATGAATATTTTGAATGCATAAGCAGGATGAATTCATCTTACCAACATGAACATAAGACAATACCACCCAAGATATGGAAAAATAAAATTACTTCCTCTGAAAATTGTGGTCTAGCATTGTATGCAGGATATCAAGAGAATCTATGGTACATCGACAGTGGATGTTAAAAGCATATGACAGGTTACAAAGATAATTTTTCTTCTTTTAATGAAATTAAGAAAGAAAATAATGTAACTTTTGGTAATAACTCACATTTTGTTATTAAAGGGAAAGGAGATGTGTTTTTAAAGAGAAAGTTCAAGGTTGAGAATGTATTATTTGTTGATGGGCTAAGACATAACTTGTTAAGTGTTAGTCATATGTGTGATTAGGGGCATGAAGTTATTTTCAAAACAAACAACTATGTGGTATGAAATTTGGATACAGGTAAAATCATAATCAATGGAACCATAACTCCAGGAAATGTCTATATCCTAGAGGGAGGCAAGGAGCATTGTTTTTTGAGAAAATCTGAAGAAATCTTGCTTTGGCACAAAAGGTTGGGGCACCTTAGCTTTTCTCAATTATACCAATCAAGCAGGATGGGAGCGGTTCCTGACTTTCCCAACATTTCTCTGCCTGAAAATAGCATTTGCAAATCACGTCAATTTGGTAACCAGTCTAGAGTTCAGTTTAAAGCTAAAGAAGGTACTTCAACTAAACCACTCGAACTTGTCAACGCTGATTTATGCAGAACTATAAGAAAGAATTCTCCTCGTGGTGAAAAATACTTCATATTATTTATTGATGACTTTATAAGAATATGTTGGATTGGTTTACTAAAATATAAAGATGATGCATTTGATAAGTTTAAAATATTCAAGGCTTTGGTAGAAAATTAATTGGATCTAAAAATAAAATGTCTTAGATATGATAGAGGAGGAGATTTTATATTAGATAAAATTTTCAAATTTTGTGAAGAACATGGCATCAAAAGGCAGTTTTCCATAGCTAAATCTCCTCAAAAAAATGGAGTGGTAGAAAGAATGAACATAACATTTCAACAAATGGCATGAGCCATGCTTGATGAATCAAGAACACCTCACACCTTCTGGGAAGAAGAAATACATACAGCCATGGATATAATCAACAAGGCTTGTGTTCATGTAAACAGTGATAAAACTCCATATGAACTCTGGCATAGTAAGCCTGCAAATGTCAAACACTTTAGAATATTTGGAAGCAAATATTTCATAAAGAAAAATGATGATAAGCTTGGAAATTTTGAATCCAGATATGATGAAGGAATACTCCTTGGATACTCTTCCAGAAGCAAAGGATATAAATGCTACAATAAAAGGCTCCAAAATATTATTGAAAGTATAGATGTTGTGATTGATGAAGCATCCAAAAGTATCAAAAGGGAAGCACAAGTGGTTGATGAACCTCTCCCTTCTAAAATCCAAGAAGTTGTAGGAGAATAAGAAAGAGAAGCATCATAAGAAGAAAATGAAAGTACAAGTATGTCAGAAAAGACTCCATCAAGATCTGTTCAAAAAAATCATCCTAAATCTCAAATTCTAGGTGATAAGGAAGCAGGAACACAAACTAGAAGAATTGTTGTTGTAACATCTAGTCACTTATCCTTACTGTCCACAATTTAACCTCAAAATCTACATGAATAAAGAAAATATGATTGTTAGGTTAAGGCAATGCATGAAGAACTTGATCAAATATAAAATAACCATACATGGGGACTATTACCAAGGCCTCGGGATAAAAATGTAATTGGGGCAAAGTGGGTGTTCAAGAACAAACTCAATGAAAATGGAGAAGTAATTTGAAACAAAGCAATACTTGTATGCAAATTCTATGCTCAACAAGAAGGGATATACTTTAAAGATACATTTGCACATGTAGCTAGACTTGAATCCATATGAATGTTTCTTGAATTTTGCAGCTTTCATAAAGTTTAAGGTGTATCAAATGGATGTTAAATCTGCAATTTTAAATAGGGATCTAGAAGAAGAAGTTTATATTGAACAGCCTGACGGATTCGTTCTTAAAAATGATAAAAATCTTATTTTCAAACTTAACAGGTCATTGCATGGGTTCAAACAAGCTCCTCGTGCATGGTACTATCCTCTTGACATGTACCTTCAGCAAAAAGGATTAAAAAATGGGTCTATAGGTAGAAATTTATATGTCAAATTTGATAAAGAAAAACTTTTGATAGTAGTAGTTTTTGAGAATTTGTAAGTCTATAGATTATTACAAATTCTCTTCTTGATAATTACTTGTGACCTTACTTATGTCTTCTCTTTGTTATCTTGTTTAGTCTTTCATCAAGTCAATTATCAAAATACACATGACGCAAACTTAGGCTCCTAGAAACAGGGCAAAACCTCTCCCTCTTGGAGAGGAAAACCCGCAAATAATTCTTCTTATAGCTCTTCAAATGACAAGTACCATGACCCAGACTTGGACCCTTGACCTATGAATGCTTCAAAGACCTTGTTAATTCTTCTTTGACAATCTTCCATGTTGATCTTTCCTTCTTGCACTAGTATGCATTGTCCTTTATTTTATTAGCTGTGAGAGGGAAGGTAAATCCTAGATTTACCTTCCTCTCTTTTCTTATCCAACAGTAAACCTTGTTACAAGGAAAATGACCTCCTCATCATCTCAAAGGAGAAGGTAACATGGAAGGAAGAAAATGACCCAGACAAAGGCCCATTTTTCCAAGGTAACGCACCCCCAGAGACAGCTAGGCAAAGTTATAACGCACCCTATCCATGCAGAGGGAGTGTTAGTGCCTAGGGTAATGCTCTATCTTGTCTAAGTGGTAGCGTTATCTGTGTTTGAATGTGAAAAGGGAAATATCTCGCAGAAATTGAGGTGAATTTCCAGATATTTCGAACTTATGTCACAAACCTTTTATTAGAAAGCTAGGAAACATCTAGAGCTTTCCTGATTTGAACTGGTTGAAAGGATTGGAAAGGATTTTCCTCTCCATTTCCTATAAATTGGAGGTTTGGGCTATTGGTCTAAGGTCAAAGGTTTGATCATATGTAGAGAAAAATTTCATTGTTGAGGTGTGAGGCTTGAATATCTGCGAGGTTCATTGACGATTCTCAGCCCAAGAATCATCACACTCAGAGATAGAGAAAGAGAGAGAGGAATTGGAATACTTAGGAGGGCTTGGTACAACCAACGGTTGTAATCCTCCTTTTTATAAATCAATAGAACTGTATATGTTTTGTACATTCGATGTTTCAGTGTCACATTTTTTGTTCATTTGTCTATGAAGCATGATATGAGTGACTCAAATTTGCATAGTTTAATGTCGATTATATACTTGTTTAATTGTTAGAAAGTTATATTGTTGTAAGGATTACACGGGTGATTTTCTTGGTTGCAGGATCTGGATTTGGATCCGATGAGGAAGGACTTCTACCCCGCTGCTTAGCGCTCTCCATAGGATCTGTTTTCCACAAAGAGGTAATCATTCCAAATCTCGCTTTGTCAATTATATATTAGTATGAACATGTATGCAGTATCTTTGTAACTTTACAGCTAATCTGACAGTCTGCCTCGGACACCGGAAAGCCTTGAGAGGAATATTCATCAACCAACACCCAAGCATTTTACCCTTTAGCAACCCTTACTTTAGATATTCACATGGAAAACCACTGTTCCACCTCAGATAAAAATGACACATAACATCTCAGACAATGTGCGCACTGAACCACTGCAGTTGACTTCAAAATTCCACATTTTAGTTCTGTGCAATTTCCGCATACTGTCAAGTATACTCCGCACTTCTTTTTATGTATGCATCTCACTTCATTACAGGTACCTATGCTCACTGTCATATATATATATATATATATATATATATATATATATATATATATATATATATATATAAACTCTGCACTGCATAACGCTTATTATCCGCATTGTAAATCCTTTTTCATCCGTACCATATATAATTTGTCACCCGCACTATATATCATTTTTCTTCCGCACTGTATCATTTGTCATCCGCACTATGTATATTTTATAATCCGCACTTGTTATTATGTCTTGTCCACTCTTACTATTACAGAGATCACAGTTGAATTATTCATGGATGAACGCATCATATTACAGGTATTGCTCGCACTTCTTATCACATAGATCCACACTATTTTCTATCTTTTATCCGCAATATGCTTCAGAGATATCCGCAATGTATTTCAGAGATATTCGCATTCACTTGCTTTCAATATGACCACATGACTGTGAATATATATAGGACACAATCCTTTAAATAGGTTGACCATACAGCTATGTATTAGGTTGACTTGTCCATGGTGAATTAGGCTGACTAGTGTAATTTTATTCCAGCGTTGATGAGGCATTTTTCCACTGCATTAAAGGTTGTCTTCCATCTTTATTGAAGCGCTGTTGTGAGATTCTTCCACAAGGTCTTGGAGCATATAGCAAGACTAGATCTGACACTTAACTCAAACTTAATGGACATCAAGAATAATTCCATCTACTTAATAAATCATGCTCATGAAACCCATGAAGCAAATACAACAAAAATATATATTATTTTGACTTCTTTTTTTCATAACTACATAATTACATATTCAACATGAAAACTGACCTAGTTACACTTTTCAACACTCCCTCTTAACTAGGGAGGTATTCATACAAGTACATGGTCACTTTCAAACTGAAGAATCTCATAAGAAAAGTCGGATTGGTAATCGTATTTGTATAGCATCATATCAACCAGCATTGTCCTAGTGCAAGGCCTTGACTAACAGCCCCATCTCTCAACGAGATAATGGGCTACAATGTTGGTGAGACACATGACTTATAGACACCATCGTCATTGTCTCTCCAAGGTACATACTCCACCCGGGTGTTCCCAAAGTATGACCTTCTTAGACTATTCTTCTCTTGGGTAGCTAGCCCTCAAAGAATATCGGTCCCCGACTACACTTATATTGAATGCCCTAACATTCTCAACGAGTATCGAATGTGAGATGATTACCCAATCCTCCATTTTGTCTTCCCAAGTGAAGACTAGAATGATGTGTCTACATTAGGGGAATTTTGAGGTCTAAAATGGGCCTCCTAAGGAAAATGTACAATCAAAATTCATTTTATGAGAACCAATCACATTTTAGAGGATGACATCATCCCTAATGGTTGAAGTGGCATTGCTTGAGTTAAAGGTACTTACATGTCACATTCTCAATGGTGGATAAAAACTCATGGTTAACCATAGTAATGCTCTAAGTACTTTTAAAGTCAAAGTAAAGTACTCATAATAAATGTCATTTCACACTTTTTTAATAAAAATATATTATTGTCATTTCATATTTCTTGAAATAAACAATGCATATCCCTATACATTTATTATATTATATTGTATTATTTTTATATAGTATATTAATTACATGTTATTGTACAATTTAAATAATATAAATTTTAATTAATAACATATAATATAATTAATAATTTATAAATTTATATCTATATTTTATTTTAAGTTATTTAAGTACAAAGGACAAATGCATTAGTTGTTCAATGATAATGACTTTTTCTTGAAAAGTTCATTCTTATTTATAATCACATCAATACAATTTTTTTATTAATTTTATTTTGGTACAACTTTTGAATTTAATTTAACTATGGTTACATGGATTGTGGTGCAAAAAGTGAATTTCAAATTCATAAATATTATTTTATTGGTTTAGCTATTATTTTATTATATCCTTAGGAGGCCCATTTTAGACCTCAAAATTCCCCTAATGTCTCTCCCTCTCAGCTAGGGAGGACCTATTCCACAAGGGAATGTACTCATTCCTGTATAAGGAATGTACCTAAGCTCATTCTTAGGAATTATCGAGTTTCTTCCAAGTAAGAAATTGATCACCATACTCCCTCTTAGTCAGGGACCTGCAGCAGCAATGGTAAGACACCCAACTGCTCATGAAGAGTTCCTCCCCTCAATTTCATGGATTTCGATATTGAGGAATCTTCCACTTTTAGCTTCAGAGGGCACAGATCATCCATCACTTTCATTCATGATTCATGTCATATACCAGAAAGTGATCCATTTGCCTTTCTGAGTCTGGTTCACTGTTATGCCATGTTGCTTTCCTTTGAATCATCTCCAAGGATCATATATCCTTTCCCATGATTAGCAGCCCTGCACAAATTCATCTAGATAAACATATACATATGAACTTTCAAAACAAAATTTACCTCAGTGATGATCTTTCACCATGACATCTTCATGTAGGCATCGGCATCCTTTATTCAAATTGACACATCTCCTAATGATATGTTTTTCCAAGGGTCTTCTTCTTTACCCGACTTCCGTCATAGTCTACATATCTTCCCAGGAGATCTCGTAGTCGTGTCTTCTTGTCTTTCGGATGATAACTTCCTCTTTCATTTCATGATCTCTTCCTTTCTGCACATTCTCCATTCACATGAACTTACAAATTTTCCAGTTTCTCATTCATATACAACCACCTCATATTCCATGAGGACATATTATGTTGATTTCATCTGTTAGTGCACTGAGAGATCCTTATTCATAGATAATACTTCTAAATATGGAATTTTATTACCTGCAACCATATGACATGAATTCACAGCATCTAGTGTCAACATATATATATACATACCTCATACCTTTTTCCATTGGGTCATCCTGTAGCAATTTCTATAGAATGAAGAGCTTCATTCCTTTGGCCTGATCCATCAATATGTCATCAAATCCCATAATTTTTTTTCCATGATGAACCTTGCTCTTTATGACTGATTTCCATTAGTAATGTTATCAGAGAGGTTTTCCCGGAGCTGATTCACCAGGAGCTTGTTGGGAAAAATACTGAGAGGGGGGGGTGAATCAGTATTTACAGCATATTCAAAACTTTTTACTTTTTCATTCCTTAAAACCCATACGCTACTTTGCTGAAGCCAACTAGCGTATACACGCGGATATCCTTCATAAAACTCGTGTATACACAGAGATCTAATTATGCCATTAGTTCTTCACTTATATCATTCAATCATTCATTCATTAGATGTTCTATAAAAATTAAACATGTGCAGTAAGAACAGAATAAACCATCACACAAAGCATCACACATGAACACCGGGATTTTTAGGTGGAAACCCAAGTCGGGAGAAAACCACCGCTGCGGTTGCTCAACCTTCAATCTTTTATTATAGAGAAAAAATCTTACAACATATGTGCTGGTTCAGACTCCTACCAGCACGCAGGCACCCACCTGTGCTCATTTACCAACCTCTCCTAGAAGGGAGCTCCAACCCCCTGACTCGTTTACCAGCCTCTCTTGGAAGGGAGCTACGACCCCCTGATCTCGTTTACCAGCCTCACCTGGAAGGGAGCTACGACCCCCTGACTGAAGGCTACAACCCTCAGCACCTCTATGGACCACGTTTCATCAATTTTCACACTGGATCCAACCACTTCAATAGAACACAACTTGCAGGCCACAATTCATCATATTTCCAGACCGAACCCTTTCCATACTTTTAAGCACAACCATACATCATCAACAGATACATATCAACACAGATCAGATAGCAGAAACACAGCAGAACAGATCAGATATTTCATACCCCTTGCTTCAGCAAACCCTAGTTTGCATACGCGCTTTTACTTCACTGATGTCGCGTATATACGCGCTTCCGTCCACACAAACCAGCGTATACCTCAATGTATATTTCATTGCGCATACGCACGCTTTTATCTTGACGGTTAACGTTATGTCAACGCTTCCTCTGTGATAAACGTATATATCTTCAATCATTACGAGCGTTGTACTTCATCGGATCGGATATTCAGATATTCGGTTCGGATCTACCCTTTTGTGACCCAGATGTTCGCCTAGATGTTCGCCTCATCACAGATCTAAGCCTTCCATAATCAGATCTAGCAAATACAAGAGCAATTCAGATCTAGATCTCCTTCTTCATCATTGGTGCATCATACATTCAGATTTATCATCAAACCTTTACCCTTTCCATACAGATATACTTCACAGAGAAGTATTCATTCAAGCTCAGACATCTTGCTCTCCCACTCATGATTTGCACAATGAATTTCTTCTCCTTATATAGGTTTCTCCTTTTTCTTACCATGACCCCTTTCAATACCATGGACCAAAACAATACCATAAGCTAAAACTACAGACGGGGTCAATTAAGTGGGATCATTACCCAATACAATGGGTCAATACCATGGTGGTTACCCTTGGTTTTGTACTTTTTGAGCGCTTTAGCCCATACGCGACTTGGCACGTTCTTTTCCGCGTGCATACGCGACTTCACCTAAGAATATCCGCGTATACAAAGAGACATACTCTTTTCATCATACTTTGAGCACATTCTGAATTCTTTTCTTCATTGCCTTCTGTACACACTGTAGATACATCATATTTTCTTCATCAGGAACATATTCTCTCAAGCACAACTTCATCAAGTGGATTGCCATCAAGGACAACACATGTCAACAGTCGCAAGTCTTCATCTTCATTCCGTGGGTTGCCATCAAGGACAACACTCTGCATCATATTTCCAACAATCTCCCCCTTTGGACTTGATGGCAACCATGATGGTGTTTGGTATAGATCCAGAGTGATCTAATAGGCAACAAAAGGTGAAGAATGATGGGGAAAACCCTCCTATTTATAACAAAATATTGGGTCATTCTAGATCTTGGTGCATGATTAAAATAATGTTAATCAAATCTAGATTCACCTCTATGGAATATTTTATTATTATTTGTTGGAGGGAAAGGGTGTTTGACTTGGGTCAAATCCCTTGATTAGTGAAGAATAAATAAATAAATGATTTATTTATCTTTTTAAGGAAGTGGATGGGATATAATCAAATAAATAATGATTTATTTAATTAATGGTGGTTGATTTGGTCATATTTAACAAGGAATATTATTTAAATAATTATTCCTAGAAAATAATAAGATAACTATGGGTTTATCTCATTAATTTCTTTGTTTTTGGGTTAAACATGACTGGGAATAATAATTAAATTATGGTTTAATTAAGTATTCCTTTTGGGGTTTCCTAATTAACATAGTGAAAGCAGTTTTACTTGGGGTAAAACTGGTCTTACATGGTGTACTTGGGTCCATCTAATGATGAAAGGTTAGATGACCAAAAAATGGTGTAACAACACTCAGCATCATATTGCCAACAATCTCCCCCTTCAGACTTGATGGCAACCACGATGGTGTTTAGTCACCACAACAGATAGATACATTAAGAATACCATGACACCATGTCACTCTTGACACCATTCTTTATCTTTATTCAAACACCATGTCACTCTCCCCCTTTGACATCAAGGGCAAAGGGCGAACCAAAACGAACACAAGGTTTTTTTCTCCTCTTGTAGAAGGAAGCGTTCTGCAGATCTGATGTACACTGAA
Source organism: Pinus albicaulis (assembly GCA_034641835.2). Lineage (NCBI taxonomy): Eukaryota > Viridiplantae > Streptophyta > Pinopsida > Pinales > Pinaceae > Pinus > Pinus albicaulis. The sequence continues at coordinate 729,702,606 of CM076573.1, read as the reverse complement.
GTGACCATGCTCCCCCTGAGTTCATGCTGAACCTACAAACATATTTTTCAATGAAGTACATGACTCTATGACCTTCCTATCACCAATGACTCATACTTACATCAAATATCCATCCAGGTGGATTTACATATGAGACTCAAATACCCAACCAAGAGGGTTTACATATTTTGACTCAAGTACCCAACCAAGTGGGTTTACACATTTTGACTCAACTACCCAACCAAGTGGGTTTACAAATTTGAACAAGTCCTTACATGACTGAATATTACAATTTTATATCATAGGTCTCATCATGACCTTTTCATCAAATTACAAATATGACTTTTCATGACCAATACCGGAAGGACCTCAAGAGAGATCATATTTCATAATCATAATGCCAACAATGCATTATACTCATCAAGGCTAATGCTCCCCCTGAAAATGTGCATCCAATGCATCCTTTCTATACGACAAAAGCTCCCCCTTTGCTTGTGCATCCTGAATACTTTCAATCAGCAAATCATCAAGGCATTTTCACCCAAAATCAGAGAATGAAATAGAAATATAAGAGCTGAAACATCACCAGATAAACCATACAGTATCAGAGATACCAAACAGCACCACAGCTTGTGCTGAAGAAATGCTGACCCAGAAAAATTGTCAGCAACCACACATACTCAGTTTTCTGTGTATGAACTCGCGTATATACGCGACTGTGTTTAAGGAAATCCGCGTATCCAATTCCATCTTCTGCATTTTAACCAGATCTGATCCTTTGTGAGGCAGAGATAGTTTTCAGCTTCTTTCTGAGTTATTTGAATGCTTCCCTAGAATATATGAGAGCAGATAGATAGGACAATGTAATTGTGTCTTCAAGTGTCATCCAATGGTTGTACCATAAGCACATTAGTAACCAAGCCTTCAAACTCCTTGCATCATCAACATATTCTTCATCAAATAAGCAATCCGGGCTCATCCATAATATTCAACATAAGAAACCATGTATCATATCATTAGCATGAGTATAACCAGAATAATGCTAATAGTGCAATTATTAGCAGTCAGACTGATGCTCCCCCTGAACCTCTGCTCCTGATCTTCAGTTGTCATCCCAATTCTCTTATCATCAATGCATACGCGACTGTGTCTGCTGGAAATCGCGTGTATACGTGACTTTAGTTCACTGAACCCCCGTATTGAAAGTGAATTATAGAAAATTTCACATTCCTCCATCTCCCCCTGAATTTTTCCTTCCTGTACCTGTCTTCTTCATGTCAGATGCTCTGTCAGTAATAATCATAACCAGATTTTCCAAATCAACCATGAGAATCATCATACATCGCTCCCCTTGTGACGATACATTACTAAGCTCCATAATGTATCTCACATCACTTCTGCAGTCATTAAGAGAAGTAAGCTTCAGAAGCTGATGACTGAAGTAGGGTCAATATTCCCTACGTTTCTGACCGGTCCTCCTTCTTTTTCCAAATTTGCTTGAACTTTCTAATTGTGTGCTGAATATTGTCCACTTTCTTAGATCTGTTCAACCTGCATTCCTTTTCTACATGTCCATACTTGTTACAAGAATAATATCTCATGTGTCCAGAGAAATAAGCATAAGAATCATAATGAGTATTTCTAATCTTCCTTCTTTTGCAATCAGCTGCTTTATGTCCATACTTGTTACATGAAAAACAATATCCCTTGAAGAAACCAGAGTACCTTTCTATGTAGGATCTGTTTGTTGTGGCTGAAACAATCTGCTTCTGCAATTCGCTGCAACATGTCCATGATTATGACATTTAAAGCATTCAACATTATTGATCAAAGGAGGGAATGATTTCTTTTGGGAGTTCATGATTGTCGGTTGACCTTTTGCTTCTTTCAACACTTCATGCTTTGCATTGATATCCTTTGAATCTTTAGCACTTCCTTGTGAACTAGATTCTCCTTTAACAGTTTCATGAAAACCAAGACCAAGTTTAATAGAAGGAGACCTTTGACTACTAAGAATATTGTCTAGAATCTTAGTACTATCTTGAAACCTCAAGAGTTTATCCTTTTCTTCTAATTTACCTTTGAGAATGTTTACCTCAACCTCCAATTTTTGGCATTGCTTCATCATTCTTTCTTCAACCCTTTTTCCTTCTTCTACTTGATCATTCAAATTTAAGATCTCTTCTTTCAACCCATTTTCTTGCTCTTCAAAGATTTGTAAAAGTTCTTCATTCTTCTTATTTGATTTTTCCAGATCTGTTTTGAGCGAGATGATTTCTGCTTCACGTCCTTCCTTTTCAAATGATTGTAGAAGTTCTTCATTATTCTTATTTGATGCTTCAAGGTCTGCTTTCAGAGAGATGATTTCTGCTTCAAGTCCTTCACTGTGATTGGTTACTTTGTCTTGCAGTATTTGATACATTTCTATCTGTCCCTTCATTGTTTCTATCTGTTCATTCAATCTAGAGATCACATCCTTGAGAATAGATTCCCTCCTTTTAAATTGATCCCAAAAATTACTTTCATCATTGATCTTGAGATTTGCTTCTAGACTTATACTGTTACTTTCACTATCTTCATCATTGCATGCACAAGTGAGTGGATTACAAGAACAACAATCAATACCTGTTTCCTCTTCTTCATTTTCTACTACACATGTTTTCTGAGATATCTTCTTTTCTTGAGTAGCCTTCTTCTTTTGCTTCTTTGCCATGAGCACTAGCAGATCTTGGTCAGAATCTTCTTCATCTTCACTTGAAATTTCATTATTATCTTTATTTGCATAATAACTCTTTCCCTTTTCAAATTGTTTATAAGGACATTTAGCAGCATAATGACCCACTCTTCCACAATCAAAACATTTGAAGGGTAGCTTACCTTTGAAGCTTCCAGTACCTGGTTGGAGTCTCCTTACAAAATTTGCTTCTTCTTCTTCTGATATATAACTTGATTCCTTGACAACTTCCTTTTCTTTTCCTTTTGCACATGCCTTAAAAGCAGCTTCTTTGATTTGAAAGGGACCTCCTTGTCTCATTTCACACGCAGTCAGAATACCATGTAGTTGAACAATAGTAAGAGTTTGCAGATCTTGCCTTTCTTCAATAACTAACACTTTTGACTCAAATTTTGAAGTTAAAGATCTTAAGACTTTTTCCACCAGAGTAGTATCGGTTATGGTTTCACCCAAACTTCTCATACGATTTACAATATCATCTAGACGTAAAAAGAAACTGGCAATACTCTCATCACTATGCATCCTTAAATTTTCATATTCAATTCTAAGAGTTTGGAGTCTTGCACTTTTTACCTTTGTATCTCCTTCATAGCTCAAAATGATTTTGTCCCATATTTCTTTTGCTGAATTTAGTTGCATCACTTTAGCAAATTCTGGTTCAGACAGGCTTCCTAATAGGACATTGATGGCTTTGGCATTGATTTCATATTTCTTACTTTCTGCTGCATCAGTAGGAATACTTGTCGGATACTGATAACCTCCTTCCACGATTGCCCATACTTCTGCACCAAGACTTTGCAGATATGCTTTTGTTCGTATTTTTCAGAATAACAGATTATTTCCATTGAATAGATGTGGCCTTATAGACATTAACCCTTCATGACTTCCCATTTCGACGGATCTCCTTCAAGCGATCAAGCTTCTGCAGAAGGACCTGCTCTGATACCAATTGTTGGGAAAAATACTGAGTGGGGGGGGGGGTGAATCAGTATTTAGGACTTACTCAACAATTTTTACTTTTTCTTACTTCAAAACACATACAGGACTTTCCTGAAGACAACTCGCGTATACATGTGGATATACTTAATAAAACATGCGTATGTCCAGTAGTCTTATTATGTAGATAAATCTTCGCTTAAATCATTCCATCATTCATTCATTAGATGTTCAATAAAAAGTAAGCATGTGCAGTAATAACAGTGTAAACCATCACAGATAAGCAACACACATGAACACCATGATTTTAGGTGGAAATCCAAGTCAGGAGAAAACCACCGCTGCCGTTGTCTCAGCCTTCAATATTTTATCATAGAGAAAACATCTTACAACCATGTACTAGCGCAGACTCATACCAGCACGCAGGCACCCACCTGCAGAAGGCTACAACCTTATCTCGTTTACTAGCCTCTCCTCGAAAGGAGCTCCAACCCCCTGCTCTCGTTTACCAGCCTCTCCTGGAAGGGAGCTACAACCCCCTGCTCTCATTTACCAGCCTCTCCTGGAAGGGAGCTACAACCCCCTGACTGAAGGCTACAACCCTCAGCACCACCATGGACCACGTTTCATCAATTTTCACACTGGATCCAAAGCTTCCTTTAGAACACAACTTGTAGGCCACGTTTCATCATATTTTCAGACTGGACCCACTCCATACATTTGAGCTCAATCATACATCATCAACAGATAGCAGTAACACAGCAGAATAGATCAGACATTTGATACTTCATACTTCAGCAAACCCTAATCTTCATATGCGCTTTCCTTTCACTGATCCTGCGTATATACGCGCCTTTGACCATACAAACCCGCATATACTTCTGTACATATTTACAGAGCTAATTTTACTGCACATACGCGCTTTCTCTTCAGCAAACCCGCGTATATACGCGCTTACTCTGCGGCAAACTAGCGTATAGTTCTTCAGACATTTAGGTCATTGCAATTATTCAGAACAGATAAATCACTCAGATTTTACCCTTTACTTTAGACAGATGTTCGCCTCATCTCAGATCTAATCATTCCATAAATAGATCTAGCAGATACAAATACATTCCAGATCTGGGGATCCCCTTCTTCATCACTCCATCATTGGTGCATCATACTTTCAGATCTTTCATTCAAATATAACCCTTTCCATTCAAATATACTCCAGAGAGAAGTATTCATTCAAGCTCAGACATCTTGCACCCACGTTCATATTTTGCACAATGAATTTCTTCTCTTTATATAGGTTTACCCTTTTTCAATACCATGAGCCAAAACCACATTACATCCGATGGTATTCCACTTTCGATAGTATTTTTGGATGGGGTCACATAGACGAATCATTACTCAATACAATGGGTGAATACCATGGTGGTTACCCCCGGTTTTACATATTTAGAGTGCTTTTTCCCATACGCGACTTGGCACGTTTTTTTCGTGCATACGCTACTTCGTTCAGACAAATCACAGCATGCATCGAGACATACTTTTCATCATGTTCTAGCACATACTGTCATTCCTTCCATCATTACCTTCAGACCATTGTATATACATCAGATTTACATCATTTAACAAGTTCATCAAGACATATTTCATCAGGGACAACTTCATCAAGTAGGTTTCCGTCATCTTCATCAAGTGGGTTGCCATCAAGGACAACACTCAGCATTATATTGCCAACAATCTCCCCCTCTAGACTTGATGGCAACCATGATGGTGTTTGATCACCACAACAGATAGATACATTAAGAATACAATGACACCATGTCACTCTTGACACCATTATTTCTCATTATTCAAACACCATGTCACTCTCCCCCTTTGACATCAAGGGCAAAGGGCGGACCAAAACCAACACAAGGTTTTTTTTTTCTCCTCTTGTAGAAGGAAGCGTTCTGCAGATCTGATGTACACTGAAGTGACCATGCTCCCCCTGAGTTCATGCTGAACCTACAAACATATTTTTCAATTAAGTACATGACTCTATGACCTTCATATCACCAATGACTCATACTTACATCAAATATCCATCCAAGTGGACTTACATATGAGACTCAAATACCCAACCAAGTGGGTTTACACATCTCAACTCAACTACCCAACCAAGTGGGTTTACAAATTTGACTCAGCTGCCCCACCAAGTGGGTTTACAAATTTTGACAAGTCCTCACATGACTGAATATTACAATTTTACATCATGGGTCCCAACAATACCTTTTTATCAAATTACAAGAATGACTTTTTATGACCAATACCAGAAAGACCTCAAGAGAGAGATCATATTTCAGAATCATCATAATGCCAACAATGCATTATATTCAACAAGACTAGTGCTCCCCCTGAAAATGTGCATCCAAACATCCTTTCCATATGTCCAAGGCTCCTCCTTAGCTTGTGCAATCTGAACACTTTTAACAGCAAGTCATCAACAACAATCTCTGCATGATTTGTCTGGATCTTCGAATCATAAGACTTCCATCATATCCAAAAGATATTCTTCATCAAATAAGCAATTCGGGCTCATCCATAATCTTCAACATAAGAAACCATGTATCACTTCATTAGCATGAGTATAACCATAATAATGCTAACAGTACAATCATTAGCAGTCAGACTGATGCTCCCCCTGAACCTCTGCTCCTGATCTTCAGCTGTCATCCCAATTCTCTTATCATCAACGCATATGCGACTGTGTCTGCTGGAACTCACGTGTATACGCGGCTTTAGTTCACTAAACCCGCGTATGGAAAGTGACTTATAGAAAATTTCACATTCCTCCATCTCCCCCTGAATTTGTCCTTCCTGTACCTATATTCTTCATTTCAGATGTTCTGTCAGCAATAATCATAACCAGATTTGCCAAATCAACCATGAGAATCATCATACATCGCTCCCCCTATGACGATACATTACTAAGCTCCATAATGTATCTCACATCACTTCGCAAATATTAATATAGCTAAGCCTTAAGCCGATGACCCAAAGAGGGTCAATATTCCCTACGTTTCTGACCGGTCCTCCTTCTTTTTCCAAATTTGCTTGAAATTTTTAATTGTGTGCTGAAAATTGTCCACTTTCTCAGATCTGTTCAACCTGCATTCTTTTTCTACATGTCCATACTTGTTACAAGAATAACATCACATGTGTCTAGAGAAATAATCATAAGAATCATAATGAGTATTTCTAATCTTCCTTCTTTTGCATTCAGCTGCTTTATGTCCATACTTGTTACATGAAAAACAATATCCCTTGAAGAAACCAGAGTACCTTTATATGTAGGATCCGTTTGTTGTGGTCGAAACACCCGTCGCAATTCGCCGTAACATGTCCATGATTATGATTATTTAAAGCATTCAACATTATTGGATCAAAGGAGGGAATGATTTCCTTTGAGTATTCATGATTGTTGGTTGACCTTTTGTTTCTTTCAACACTTCAGGTTTTGCTATGACATCCTTTGAATCTTTAGCACTTCCTTGTGAACTAGATTCTCCTTTAACAGTTTCATGAAAACCAAGACCAAGTTTAATAGAAGGATACCTTTGACTACTAAGAATATTGTCTAGAATCTTAGTACTATCTTGAAACCTCAAGAGTTTATATTTTTCTTCCAATTTACCTTTTAGAATATTTACCTCAACCTCCAATCTTTGGCACTATTTCTTCATACTTTCTTCAACCCTTCTTCCTTCTTCTACTTGATCATTCAAATTTAAAATCTCTTATTTTAACCCATTTTCTTACTTTTCAAAGATTTGTAAAAGTTCTTCATTCTTCTTATTTGATTTTTCCAGATCTGTTTTGAGCGAGATGATTTCTGATTCACATCCTTCCTTTTCAAATGATTGTAGAAGTTCTTCATTCTTCTTATTTGATGCTTCAAGGTCTGCTTTCAGAGAGATGATTTCTGCTTCAAGTCCTTCACTGTGATTGGTTACCTTGTCCTGCAGTCTTTGATACATTTCTATATGTCCCTTCATTGATTCTATCTGTTCATTCAATCTAGAGATCACATCCTTGAGGATATATTCCCTCATTTTAAATTGATCCCAAAAATTACTTTCATCATTGATCTTGAGATTTTCTTCTAGACTTATACTGTTACTTTTACTATCTTCATCATTGCATGCACAAGTGAGTGGATTACAAGAACAACAATCAATACATGTTTCTTCTTCTTCATTTTCTGTTGCACATGTTTTCTGAGATATCTTCTTTCCTTGAGTAGCCTTCTTCTTTTGCTTCTTTTCCATGAGCAGTAGCAGATTTTGGTCAGAATCTTCTTCATCTTCACTTGACATTTCATTATTATCTTCATTTGCATAATAACTCTTTCCCTTTACAAATTGTTTCCCTTTGTCATGATTTTCTTTATAAGGACATTTAGCAGCATAATGACCAACTCTTTCACAACCAAAACATTTTAAGGGGAGCTTACCTGAATCTTCCAGTACCTGGTTGGAGTCTCCTTACAAAATTTGCTTCTTCTTCTTCTGATATATAACTTGATTCCTTGACAACTTCCTTTTCTTTTCCTTTTGCACATGCCTTAAAAGCAACTTCTTTGATTTGAAAGGGGCCTCCTTGTCTCATTTCATAAGCAGTCAGAATACCATGTAGTTGAACAATAGTAAGAGTTTGTAGATCTTGCCTTTCTTCAATAGCTGACACTTTTGACTCAAATTTTGAAGTTAAAGACCTTAAGACTTTTTCCACCAGAGTAGTATCGGTTATGGTTTCACCCAAAATTCTCATACGATTTACAATATCATCTAGACGTAAAAAGAAACTGGCAATACTCTCATCACTATGCATCCTGAAATTTTCATATTCAATTCTGAGAGTTTGGAGTTTTGCACTTTTTACCTTTGTATCTCCTTCATAGCTCAGAATGATTTTGTCCCATATTTCTTTTGCTGAATTTAGCTGCATCACTTTAGCAAATTCTGGTTCAGACAGGCTTCCTAATAAGACATTGACGGCTTTGGCATTGATTTCATATTTCTTCCTTTTTGCTGCATCAGTAGGAATACTTGCCGGATACTGATAACCTCCTTCCACGATTTCCCATACTTCTGCACCAAGACTTTGCAGATATGATTTTTTTCGTATCTTCTAGAATAACAGATTATTTCCATTGAATAGAGGTGGCCTTATAGACATTACCCCTTCATGACTTCCCATTGCGACGGATCTCCTTCAAGTGATCAAGCTTCTGCAGAAGGACCGGCTCTGATACCAATTGTTGGGAAAAATACTGAGAGGGGGGGGGGGGGGGTGAATCAGTATTTAGGACTTACTCAAAATTTTTTACTTTTTCTTACTTCAAAACATATACGTGACTTTCCTGAAGACAACTCGCGTATACACACGGATATACTTAATAAAACATGCGTATGTCGAGTAGTCTTATTATGCAGATAAATCTTCACTTAAATCATTCCATCATTCATTCATTAGATGTTTAATAAATAGTAAGCATGTGCAGTAATAACAGAGTAAACCATCACACATAAGCAACACACATGAACACCAGGATTTTAGGTGGAAACCCAAGTCGGGAGAAAACCACCGCTGCTGTTGTCTCAGCCTTCAATATTTTATTATAGAGAAAACATCTTACAACCATGTACTAGTGTAGACTCATACCAGCACACAGGCACCCACCTGCAGAAGGCTACAACCTTCTCTCTTTTACTAGCCTCTCCTGGAAGGGATCTCCAACCCCCTGCTCTCGTTTACCAGCCTCTCTTGGAAGGGAGCTACGACCCCCTGCTCTCGTTTACTAGCCTCTCCTGGAAGGGAACTACAACCCCCTGACTGAAGGCTACAATGCTCAGCACCACCATGGACCACGTTTCATCGATTTTCACACTGGATCCAAAGCTTCCTTTAGAACACAACTTGTAGGCCACGTTTCATCATTTTTTCAGACTTGACCCACCCCATACATTTGATCTCAATCATACATCATCAACAGATAGCAGTAACACAGAAGAATAGATCAGACTTTTGATACTTCATACTTCATCAAACCCTAATCTTCATATGCGCTTTCCTTTCACTGATCCTGCGTATATACGCGCCTTCGACCATACAAACCCGCGTATACTTCTGTACATATTACAGAGCTAATTTTACTGCACATACATGCTTTCTCTTCAGCAAACCCGCGTATATATGCGCTCACTCTGCGATGAACTAGCATATAGTTCTTTAGACATTTAGGTCATTGCAATTCTTCAGAACAGATACATCACTCAGATTTTACCCTTTACTTCAGACAGATGTTCGCCTCATCTCAGATCTAATAATTCCATAAATAGATCTAGCAGATACAAATACATTCCAGATCTAGATTCCCTTCTTCATCATTTCTTCATTGGTGCATCATACATTCAGATCTTTCATTCAACTGTAACCCTTTCCATTCAGATATGCTTCAGAGAGAAGTATTCATTCAAGCTCAGACTTCTTGCTCACATTTGCACAATGAATTTCTTCTCCTTATATAGGTTTACCCTTTATCAATACCATGAGCCAAAACCACTTTACTTTCGATGGTATTCTTGGATGGGGTCACATATACGAATCATTACTCAATACAATGGGTGAATACCATGGTGGTTACCCCTGGTTTTACATATTTAGAGTGCTTTTTCCCATACGCGACTTGGCACGTTATTTCCTGCGTGCATTCGCTACTTTGTCTAGACAAATCCGCGTATGCATTGAGACATACTCTTTTCATCATGTTCTAGCACATACTGACATTCCTTCCATCATTACCTTCTATACTCATTGTATATACATCAGATTTACATCATTTAACAAGTTCATCAAGACATATTCCATCAGGGACAACTTCATCAAGTAGGTTGCCATCATCTTCATCAAGTGGGTTGCCATCAAGGACAACACTCAACATCATATTGCCAACACAACATTTATTTCAGTTAGCAGGCCACAGAGTACATACATCATTACAAAGTCATCGGGCAGTATGGGCGTGCACGTCTCCTCCATTTTGTTTTTATGATACAATTAAATGTTTATCACCTATTTCGTTTATTAAGTTTTCTTTTTCTCTATAAAACCCCCGAAAAACAGATGATTGCGGGTTCCATATTTTATCAGAAAACTATGCAGTGAAAGGCTTTTGTATACATTTTGTAAAGCTCTTGTATGAAGGCTCAGAGCCCATAGGGTCTCAGTGAGGAGGAGTTCCATTTGTTAAAGAGGATTCTGGTCTTTGGTATTTGACAGTCTGTAACTTTCTCTTATGTGTTATTTTAATATATCATTTCATTTCATCCATGTTTCTTGTATCATGTTTTGGAATGCGAGTGGCTCACTGATTTTTGGCATGGATTCATCCTAGTTGATGCCCATGCTCGGATCAGTCAAGCGCTTTAAATATGGCTCATGCATGATATTCTGTTCCACTATTCATCTAAACCGTATTTCTGCTATATTAGTTTCTTTGGGAGGGTGCTTTTAAAATGCTATTGTCATGTATGGATTCTTAGATTGGTAAGCCCATGCATGGTGGTATTGTATATCTGGGTATTAGCTCAATGTTGACTAATATCTTCTCAACATTTCTTTCATTACATACACCTTCTGATAATTGATATCTGTGACATATTACTTGAATTGGCCCGTTTTGCAGTAAACTGTCTCTGAATTGTCTGTTGCTTTCATATTAGATTTATGCACTTTGCCTCTGCAGTATCCCTTTATCTGTGTCAGTTTCTGAGGGTCTTGGTCCCATTCTAGTTTATTTCCCTGTTTACAGGAGATAGCATGTGAGCTGAAGTTGACAACTTCATACATTATATTATACGCTCCTTGCTATGCTAAGATGTCCTAGGCACTGGTCTATCACAAATCTAGGCTGTCTCTAGGAGCGAAAACATCTTTCTGGCGCCGTTGCCGGGGATCAAAGTTAAGAAAATTAGAATCCCTGGGCCTCGACAAATCATATTCACTCTCTAAGTAGGTGAGCACATAGAGTTGAGAGTTGTAGATCCCTCACCTTGGCGACTCCACATTTGTTCATTTGATAAATCTATTTGCAGTCCTGGCTCCTCGAAAGCCACATCTGAGGTCATATAAGTCACAGTCAAAGACACCTTCTATGTCTGACCCAGAGAAGATCATACATAGAAGAAGTTGGAAAGAAAGGAATTCAGTCCGCTCTGAAATCCCTGAATTGTCTATTGAAGACTATGCATCCTCTTCTTCTCAAGAAGCTCAAGTGCCAAATCCCGACTCCACTGTGGGAGATACTGATTATTATTATTCAGATAGTCTGCCCCGAGGAGGTGTCCAATTTAAAGATAATTTTCATCCTACTCCTGAGGTTGAAGAGGTAAAAGAAGTCACCGAAGTATCTGCTGTTAACAGACCATTGTTCCCCTCAACACCTCAAGCTGCAGTAGAGTATATACCTATTGTTATCCATACTCCACTTCCACCTCCTCCTCTTCCTCCATTTACACATCAGACTATTGCACTACCCCCACCTCCTCCAATGGCCAATGTTCCAGCCTTCTTGTTGAATAAATATGCTCCCCTGGCATTACCTCAATTGTTGAATGATATGCCCCAAGATTATCTGAAGATTTTACCCAGATTCAATGGGGAAAATGAGATTGATGCTCAAAAACATCTTGAGACTTTCTGCTCTTTTGCAGAGAACTTTAATGTTGAGCATTTGGATGTGGTCTTAAGACTGTTTGTGCAATATCTTGATGGTGAAGCTCGAAAATGGTTTAAGACTTTGGTAGGTCGTTCTATTACCACTTGGGATAATATGGAGGATACTTTTCTCAGAAAATGGGGGGAGAAGAAAGATCATGGACAATGTCTTACCGAGTTTAATACACTCAAGAAAATACATAATGAAGGGGTGTCAGAATTTATCAAGAGATTTAATAAGTTGTATCTAAGCCTTCCTGTTGATATGAAACCTCATTAGACTGCTACTAAAGTTGTTTTCATAGCAGCCTTTGACTCAGAATTTGGTTTCTCTCTCAGAGAAAGAAATCCTGCTACTCTGGATGATGCTCAGAAAGATGCTCTAGAAATCGAGGCAAATTTTGCCTCCACTAGTAAATCAAAGGGAAAATCCGAACATGATACTAGAAGAAGGGGCAAAGAGGAGGTGTCTACTTCTAGTCAAGACAGAGACTCCAGTACTAGCATAATCGAAGAAATGAACAAAAATATTAGCAACCTTACTAATAAGCTGGGTAAGCTCGAATTGGAGGCCAAGAATTCAGCCTCCAGGAATTTCCAGAATGCTCCAAACAGAGGTTACAATCCTCAGTATAGGAAACCACCCTTGCAAATTTTGCCAAGGGAAGCAAAGGAGCAATAGGATCAAGTACCACACCCATTGTATCTGGAAGGTCCAGTAGATGATTCTACTGAAGAAACTGCCTATGGACTGGAGGATGCAAATCTTGCCTTTTCAAATAGTGATGGAGAAGAATGCCCTTTGCAAGGGAATGATGGAGCTGAGTGCTCATTGCAAGAAGAAGAAAAGACCAGAGACATAGAGGAAGTAGATTTTGATCATTATTGTAAACAATTTGATGATTTCATGCAAGCACATTTCAATAGAAGATATGATCTCAGATCCTCTAGGAAGAGGACTCATACCCAAGAGCAAGAAGAAGAGTTACCCCAGAAGGAAGCACCTGCTCAGAAGGAGTCTACAATGTAGAAAGTCACAGACAAAGGTAAGGGCCCTCTAAACAAACCTTTGCAGTCTAATGATCAAATTCCTTCCGCTCCAAAAGTAGTCATTCCTCCAAATACCAAGTCTGTGTCAAAAGAAGTCAAACCCCCAGATGAAAATAAATAGCCAAAAGAAGTTGTAATAGAGAAATCCCCCCCTGTTTTTAGTTTGCAAAAGGAACTTGAAAAAGTCAAAATCCCAGTGCCCTTGACTGAACTGTTGAAGCAACCAGTATACCAAGCTCAAGAAACCTCATTTATGCTACCTCCAGAAGAAACACTTACCCCCGATAGCCTCAACCTTCAAGAAGAAAGACCCATGGTTGTCTTTAGCCCACATGTTGAGGAGATAGATCCTTCTACTCCTCCCTTCTATGTGTCTCTAGTGATCCATGACCTGCTATTACATAACTGTATGCTAGATTCTGGAGCTTCCCACAATCTTATGCCGCTGTCAGTCATGGAACAACTAGGATTACAAATCACCCGTCCATGCAAGGACCTCTATTCATTTGATTCCAAAAGAGTTAAATGCTTAGGGATGATCAAGGATTTGGTGGTCAATTTGGCTCAAATCCCAGCAAAAAGTGTAGTAATGGACATTGTGGTGGCTGACATCCCAGCTTGTTTTGGCATGTTGCTATCAAGGTCTTGGGGAACAAAAATTAGTGGATCACTCAAGATGGATTTAACATATGCCACTATCCCAGTTTTTGGTGGCCAAGAGAGGAGGTTGTACAGGGGGACTAGATTTGTCAAGATGGTGACTAAGGTTGAAAACTTTGTAAATTCACCAGTCTACAGTAAAGAAGGAGATTTCTCATGCTTGATACTGGAAGAAGATCAAGAGTTTGCTCATGAACCATCCTTCTGTCAGATCAAGACTGAGTAGCCTTTAGAGAGCCATGAAGCAGGAATATGGACACTTCATTTTGATGGAGCAAATTCAAGAGAAGGTAATGGAGCTAGAGTACTATTGATTTCTCCCAGAGGCCAATGGGTTCCACTGTCTTTCAAACTAGAATATGAAGCCACTAATAATGTGGCTGAATATGAAGCACTTCTGTTAGGATTGCAGACAGCCAGGAGCATGGGTATACTAAGTTTAAAAGTTCTAGAAGATTTAGAACTGGTGGTTAGACAAGTCAGGAATCAGTGTCAAACCAAACATCCACGGCTGAGGGCTTATAGGAATGAAGTTTGGGACATGGTAGAAAATTTCTTCTTGGGATTCAATATCCAGTTCATGCCCCGAGAACAGAATACGATGGCTAATTCCCTGGCCATAGCTGCTAGCACATTTTGACCACCTCAAAACCCTCTTTTAAGATATGAAGTTGAGGTACGCTATCGACCATCAATCCCAGATAACATCAAACACTGGTAGGTATTTGAGGATGAAGAGAAAATGAAGAGATTCCTGGAAACAGTAGGAGAATTCTCCAATATGGAGATTGATGCTGATGAAGAAGGAGAGTCTGAAGATACTTCAGAAAGAAATTGGGAGGAGAAAGTGGCAGGTAATAAGGTGCTGCAGTTAAAGGGAAACACTATACCTAGAGGGTTGGTGCCTCTAGGAAGATTATTTGATAAAAATGATGTCCCAATGCAGCCGAGCAAAGTGGTAGAAGAAAATCAGGTAGAAGACCTGAATCTTGGTACTGAGGCTGACCCCAAAATTGTAAAACTATCCAAGAAGATCCCTGGAGAATATAAAAAGCTATATCAGAAATTGTTTCAGTCTTACAAAGATGTGTTTGCATGGTCCTATCAGGACTTGAAAACTTTTTATATCAATATAATGCAACACAAAATTCCACTGAAGGAAGATGAAAAACCTCATAAGCAGAAGCTCAGACAGATAAATCCCCTGTTGCTTCCCTCTATTGAGAAAGAAATCAAGAAGCTGTTGAAGGCCAAAATAATTGTGCCACTGAGGTACTCTGAATGGGTGGAAAACCTAGTCCCTATCAGGAAGAAGAATGGAGAAATAAGGCTATGTGTTTATTTCAGAAATTTAAACCTAGCATCCCTAAAGGATAATTATCCACTGCCTAAGATGGATCACATCTTGCAGAGGGTGGTTGGAGCTTCCAAAATGTCAATGATGGATGGATTCTCTGGTTATAACCAGGTGGCTGTACTTCTAGAGGATCAAAAGAAGATTGCTTTCACCACACCATGGGGGACATTTATGTATGCCAGGATGCCTTTTGGATTGATTAATGTAGGGGCCACCTTTTAGAGGGCCATGGACATTGCTTTTTTTGGGGAGCAAGATAAATTCTCGGTGGTCTACCTGGATGATATCACTGTATTTTCAAAGAATGATACTGAGCACATTGAACATCTGTGTAGAACCTTTGAGAAATGCAGAAGGTATGGTCTCTCTCTAAATCCTCAAAAGTCTTTATTTTCATTAGAAGAGGGAAAAATTTTGGGACACATTGTGACTATAGATGGGGTGAAGATCGATCCTAAGAGGGTAGAGGTTATAAATGGTATTACTCTCCCTAGAAATAAAAAGGAAGTTCAGGTGTTCCTTGGCCATATAAAATTTTTGAGGAGGTTCATCCCTAACTATGCTGAGATATTTAGGCATATAATAGACATGCTGAAGAAGGACAATGAGGTAAAGTGGTCACAAGAATCACGAGAGGCCTTTGTTAGGATTAAAGATGCATTTGCTGGAGCCCCTGTGCTAGCTAGGCCGGATTATTCCAAACCTTTTATGATCTTTTCATTTGCTTCACCCCATACAGTAGCAGGAGTTTTATTGCAGAAGAATGAAGATGGATATGAGTAGCCTATTGCCTTTTTCATCAAGGTGCTTCATGATGCTGAAATGAAATATAACATATTGGAAAAGGAAGCATATGCCCTAGTAAAGTCCCTCAAAGCATTCCGCATGTATATTTTGCAGTCCCATATCACTGCATTTGTGCTTGCAGCTGCTGTAAAAGATATTCTTATCCAAGGGGACAGTGAAGGAAAAAGGGGAAGGTGGATTGCCAAGATACAGGAGTATGACTTAGACATCCACCATACTAAGCTGATTAAAGGACAAGGGCTTGCCAAAATATTATCTGAATCAAACTATCAAGCTCTGGGCATAAATTTGTCCATTGTAGCAGGTGAAGAACCTAAAGAGAATGAAGAGCGATAGGGAATAAGAGTAGCTACTCCAGAAATACATGTAAAATACCTCACCAGTCAGTGGTATAAAGAAATAGTGGAGTATCTTCTGACACTCAGCTACCCTCATAGCTATGACAAAGCTAATTACAGATCACTGAGGTTAAAATCACATAAATACATGGTTGCTAATGGGCAGCTATATTGGCGAGATCCTTTAGGCATCCTTCTTCTGTGTCTCACAGAAGATGAAGTAGAAAGTATAATGGCTGAATTCCATGAAGGAATCTGTGGGGGACATTACAACTGGAGGGCCACTGCTCACAAAATCTTGAAGGCTGGTTTTTATTGGCCCAAGCTTTTTGGAGATGTTTTTGCCCAGGTTAGAGCCTATGAGAAGTGTCAGAGATTTGCTGAAAGACATAAATTAGCACCTCTGCCCATGATTCCTGTGCATGTGGATGAACCATTCAGGCAGTGGGGGATTGATTTTATAGGTGAAATACATCCCTCATCGAGTGGTCAGCATAGATGGATTTTAACTGCCACAGATTATTTTACAAAATGGGTGGAAGCTATACCTACCAGGAATGCTACTAATGCTTTGATAATAAAATTCATGGAAGAAAACATCATATCCAGGGTTGGCTGCCCTGCTAGGATAGTGACCGATAATGCTCAGGCTTTCAAATCTTCAAAATTTATGAGTTTCTGTTAGTAATATAATATCACACTAAGCCACTCTACAGCTTATTATCCACAGGGAAATGGCTTAGCAGGGTCCTCCAATAAGACACTGGTAAGGGCACTGAAGAAGACTATAAATGAAAACCAGAAAAAGTGGGATTCCCAGTTAAAATTTGCTCTGTGGGCAAATAGAATTACCAGCAAGAGAGCAACTGGAAAATCCCCATATGAGTTGGTATATGGGAAGGCAGCAGTATTTCCTATTCAATTAACCCTACCAGTAGCCCGAATCATGCAGGAAATTCAAGAAGAGCCTGACGATATGATCAGGAGAGTAAACCAGCTGGTGGAATTGGGAGAAGCACGCAATCAGGTGAATCAAAGGCTAACAGAGTATCAGGAGAAGATGAAATACCTTTTTGATCAACATGCTAAGGACTGGAATTTGCAAATTGGTGATCTAGTGCTCAGGTGGGATATCTGGAAGGCTAAAAAAGGAAAACATGGTAAATTTGATCCTCTCTGGTTCGGTCCTTTCAAAATTGTGGATAAAGGGGACAACAATACTTTCAAGCTGGAAAATTTACAGGGTGACTTGCTTGATGCCCCTGTAAATGGTCAGTTTCTTAAACCCTACTTCCAATTCTGATGCTGGCTGAGAGAGCCTAGTGTATTATATTGTATATTAGTTTCCTGTTTCATTTTTGTTTGAATACTGTGAGTGTCGTGATGAATTATGGAAAAGAGGGTAGAAGTGCTGAAGAATAGAGGTTGCACAGAAGATCATCGGAGGGTCTGCGAAGTTCTCGACATGCCCAGGGATGCATATGCCGTCCCCAGGTGGAGCCAATGTTGATCATGCCGGTCTCCTACTTAAAGACTCCAAATCCCCCTCTTTTTGCCTTGAAAAAGCATTTGTATGCCTATCGTTGCCTCTTCCCGCCCCCAAATTACATTATAAAGGGCCAAAATCACACTTTTAATATATTTAAAGGCTTAGCCCCTCCGGACCTAGCCCCTCTGTCTTTTCCTCTGCATAACCCAGGCGCTAGACCATGAGCCAGACCGAAAG
This sequence comes from Pinus albicaulis, assembly GCA_034641835.2. Classification (NCBI taxonomy): domain Eukaryota; kingdom Viridiplantae; phylum Streptophyta; class Pinopsida; order Pinales; family Pinaceae; genus Pinus; species Pinus albicaulis. Next base: position 729,684,268 of record CM076573.1, on the reverse strand, counting down.
GTGCTTATCAAATGTGTATCGGGTGCATTCCGAGCCATAGATCTATACAGATCGGACGACGTTAGTTCATCTCCGCCGCGCCCATGGTCCACTCCGTTAATCACCCATCTACCGTCCAATCAGCCTGCAAAATCAACAGTTCACATTACTCTTGCTCTGGTGGTCCCCACGCCTGAACACTGTTCAAAACCCGTCGGTTTTCATCACACCACCTTTTGGAGGTGGGAGGTATTCCTCAAATCGGAGCAATTCCATACATTTCTTGCCGCGTGTCTCTGCGTACAGCTCCAAAACCGCCCTCCATCATGCATTATTGTTCGATCAAAGTCACGGCGGGATATTCATGATAATTTTCTGATCTGGAGGTCTTCATCCAACGGTCGTCGCGCTCCAAAGCTACACGAGGGTTAGTCAGTGTCAACAGTGCCCCTAGCCCACCGTCTCATTCCCCTCCGATGCGTTTTCAACCGTCGATCTCGATTTGGGATCAAGCAGTCCAGATCATCCGCATATCCTGCCATTGACTCGGTCCTCCTCCACGTCACCATTCCACGTGCCATTCAACGCATTCTCTTCCGCCTTCCTTATATATCACTCTAAAGGTCAAATTCAAAGTTTTACCTCTGCTACGTTCTGCCAACCTTCTCCATTGCCACCTCCCACTGTCACACTGCATTTCCTGTCATCGTTCTGCATTTCTTGGCCTCTCCACCATGCTACATCATCTCACCATTATCCCCACTGTGTTCACCTTCCCGTGCATGGTCTTCTTTAACGAGTTTGCGGATTTTGCAGGTTTGCAACGGCGGAAAGCTATCATGATTCACAGCCTCTATTACTGTGATAGAGAGCACATCAAAGGAACATTTTCAGAGCTGAATCATGAAGAAAGGCCTGGGAAGATATGCCGACAAGACTTCCATTAAAGGAGCAGGGTTAAAAAAATCTGTCAAACCCTCTAGTGTCATTCAAAGCACAGATTGCATAGCTGGAATCATTAATGGAGCAACAGAGAAATATCAGTGGAAGGTAGATAATCAAAGGAGTGTAATTGAAGATTTTGGGGCCTTGATCTAACCTTTTGAGGGCTGAGTACCAGGTTGAAGATCCTGCAGATCACTTAAAAGATTTATGCATAGAAAACAATGCCCTCTAGGTTTTATTTCAACAGAGTTTTCTCTCCAGGAAAGGACGGACTGTTTATGTGATTTTACTGCTTTGCCGTGTTCCTAGAGAAATTTCTACCCGCGGCATTTATTTCAATTAGCAGGCCACAAAGTACATCCTCTATTACAAAGTCATCGAGTAGTATGGGCGTGCACGTCTCCTCCATTTTGTTTTTATGATACAATTAAATGTTTATCACCTACTTCATTTATTAAGTTTTCTTTTTCTCTATAAAACCCCTGAAGAACAGATGATTGAGGTTCCAGATTTTATCAGAAAACTATGCAGTGAAAGGCTTTTGTATACATTTTGTAAAGCTCTTGTATGAAGGCTCAGAGCCCATAGGGTCTCAGTGAGGAGGATTTCCATCTATTAAAGAGGATTCTGGTCTTTGGTATTTCACAGCCTGTAACTTTCTCTTATGTGTTATTTTAATATATCATTTCATTTCATCCATGTTTCCCATATCATGTTTTGGAATGCGAGTGGCTCACTAATTTTTGGTATGGATTCATCCTAGTTGATGCCCATGCTCGGATCAGTCAAGTGCTTTAAATATGGCTCATGCATGTTATTCTGTTCCACTATTCATCTAAACTGTATTTCTGCTATATTAGTTTCTTTGGGAGGGTGTTTTTAAAACGCCATTGTTGTGTATGAATTCTTAGATTGGTAAGCCCATGCATGGCTATGTTGTGTATCTGGATATCAGCCCAATGATAACTAGTATCTTCTTGATATTTCTTTCACAAGCCCACCCCTTCTGATAATTGATTTCTGTGACATATTACTTGAATTGGCCCTCTTTACAGTAAATTGTCTCTTAACTGTCTGATGCCTTTATATTGGAATCTTTCATCTTGCCTCTGCAGTATTCTTTTCCCTGTGACACTTTCTGAGGGTCTTGGTACCATTTAAATCATATTTCCCTGTTTACAGGAGATAGCATGTGAGCTGAAGTTGACAACTTCATACATTATATTATATGCTCCTTTCTATGCTAAGATGTCCTAGGCACTAGTCTATCACAACTCTAGGTTGTCTCTAGGAACGACAACACTTTCTTTGCTAATGTGCAACCATACCTCATCTCCCTCTTTAAAATTGTGATCAAATATATGTTTTTAATGCCTCTCCTTATATTTTCTTTGACTTTTCTCAAGATGTTTTTGAACTTGTTGATGTATAATCTGAATTTTCTCAATGAACTTTCAAGCCTTGTAAATGTCACTATGGCCATCTATTGTGACATCCTTTCCAAAGATGAAGTCTAATGGTGATTTTTGAAAATACCCAAAGCATACTTCAAAAGGTGATGTATTTGTAGAAGAGTGATTTGCCCAGTTGTAAGCATGATGAATGTAATGCAGTTGCTCATCCCACAACTTAGGATGTTTGCTACAATATCCTCTCAATAGATGCACAATGATTGTGTTCACCACCTCGATTTTTCCATTAGTTTGCAGATTAAAAGCAGTGCTCTTTTTCAACTTTGTGTCCATCATACTCCGAAGATTGGACCAAAAATTCCCAATGAACCTAGAATCCCTGTCACTAAAAATAGAAGCTGGCAATCCATAATGAGCCCATACATGTTGAAAATAAAGTTCAACAGTTTGTTCAACATTAACGATTATCTTACATGGCATAAATATACACATTTTACTAAATCTATCCACAAATATATGAAGATAATCATGATGTTTTCTTGACATAGGTATATCTTCAACAAAGTCCATGGAGACACTCTCCCATGGCCTTGATGGTACTGGTAGTGGCGTGTACAACCCAAGCTTCCTATTACTGGGTTTTCTTGTTTCACACATAGAACAACCTCTTATAAAACGTGACACACTATCTATCATACGAGGTCAATAGCAATACCTTTGTAGATGCGCCATTGTTTTTCTTACCCCAAAGTGTCAAACAATAAGAGATGAATGATCTTCTCTCATGACACTTAGCCTCTCTCCTTGTGGTATACATAACTTTCCCAAATGAAATAGAAAATTTTTATGCATGTGATAATATTTTTCTTCAACTTGATTCCCTTCACTCAAACTAGCATACACATCTCGAAAATCAACATCATGTGCATATTGCTCTATGTAACACTCATGTATAATAGAATCATTTTTGAGTAAAGTAGATGCACTAATAATCGGTCTTGAAAGAATATCAGAAACTTTATTGAGAATACCTTCCTTGTACCTTATAACCAAGTGAAACTATTGAAGAAATCCCATCCACCTGAAATGTCATGATTGCTGAAATTTTGTTTACGACTGCAAGTACTGTAAAGGTTGGTGATTGGTATGCACAATCATCTCTTTACCCATCAAGTAGCGTTTCCACTTCTTGACACTTTGTACCAACGCATATAGTTCTTTGTCATATGTAGGATAATTAGTTACAGCACCATTGAATGTTTCAAAATGAAAAGCGATAGGCTTAGCATGCTGCAAAAGAACTGCGCCCATGGCATAATCACTAGCATCAGTTTAAATCTCGAATTGTTGTCTCAAATTTGGTAATGCAAGGACTGGAGTTGAACTAATCTTGTATTTTAAAGCTTCAAAATCTTGCTGTTGTTTTCCTCCCCATTGGAAGCCTTTATTCACACTTGTCATTTCATGCATAGGAGCTGCTATGGCAGAAAAATTAGCAATAAAATTTCTCCAATACTGAGCTGCACCTAAGAAACTTCTTACCTCGGTTACTGTTTTGGGTGTGGGCCAATTCACAATGGCTTCCACTTTATAAGGGTCAATTCTCAACTTTCCTCCTCCTACAATATGTCCCAAATAAACCAAAGAAGTCTTTCCAAACTTACATTTTTACATCTTAAGAAAGAATTTCTCTTTCTTCAAAACATCAGGCACTCTATTCACATGCAAGACACGCTCTTCTCTTGTTTTGTTGAAAATCAATATGTCATATAAGTACACAATCACAAATTCATCAAGGAATGGATGCAAAACACTATCCATAACACACATGAAAGTTTCCGGTGCATTACATAAACCAAATGGCATAAATAACCACTCAAAGATTCCTTGTTTGGTTTTGAATGCAGTTTTCTGTATATCACTTTCTGCAATTCTTACATGATGATATCCACTTCGTAAATACAACTTAGTGAAAAAATTTGCTTCTTTCAGCTGATCAAGAAAATTAGCTATCATTGGGAGTGGGTATCGATCCTTTACCATTATCTTGTTCAAAGCTCTAAAGTCTACACACATGTGCCAAGTCCCATATTTCTTTGAAATCAAGACTATGGGTGAAATGCATGGCGAGGTGCTTGGCCTTATGATTCCTTTTTCCAACATCTCTTTGATTTGCCTCTTTATTTCAGCATTCTCCATTATAGACATGCGATGCATGCCGATGTTTGGAAGAGGAAAATTTTGCTGCAGTTGAATCTCATATTGAACCTCTCTTTTTGGAGGCAATCCTGTTGGATCCTAAAACATCTCATGATGTGCATCAACTACATCATATAAATATTATTTCAACTTAGGACCACATCCCTCAAATGATTCATGATTAACATCAGCTTTATGCTTAATCATTAGAAGAAAAAAATTCTTACTTGAATTTACCAACCTCTGTACCTGTCCAACATTTACCGTAGCAATGTTTGTCTTCTTGCGATGTGATCTAACAATGTACTCCTTGCCATATTTGAATAAATGATTTATATTCTCATGTTGATGAAATATTAATTTCATGTCATACAAGTAAGGACTCCTCAACACAATACCTATTATATCAAGCGAAACCACATCTAATTCAACTGTGTCAATAAAATTTGCAGTGATTGCAAACCGCAATATGGATTTCTTTGAAACCTGTAAATTTGCATCCTTACAAATGAAACCAAGTGGATATGGTTTTGGATGTGGTATGGTCTCAAGGTTAAGTTTCTTGACCAAGTCATTTGAGATTAAGTTTTCTTGTGACCCACTTTCAAACAATGTGTCAATATTGGTATGTTTGGATATGACCTCACATGAAACAGTTCAATTCTTTCTTCTTCATTTGGAGCATGTATGTGACAGTTTGATGTACTAGTATTGGGTTTAGTTTCAATTTAATTTCCCTTCATTTTCTTCAATCCCATGGCTATAATCTTAGATTCATCACCTGAATCCTCTCCTAAATCATGTTGAGTTGTAGCTATAGTTTTATGTTTCCCTTTGTTGTTGTATTTCTTAGGCCTCATTTCAGGATGCAATTTTGAACAATGAGTTTCATCATGCCCTTCTTTTGAAAAATGTTTACAAACCAATTATTCTCCCTCTTTCTTAACAGATGCATTCTTTTTTCTTTTTCCCTTAAAGGTCTTCTCTTTGTTTTTACCCTTAAAAGGTTTGTTTCTACCATCTTCAGAAATGCTCTTCCCTCTAGCTTCTATATGTGTGGCTTGAACACATACTTCATCTAGAATTGTGGGGTTAAACATGAGAATAGTATGTTTTAGGTAGCTATGTAAGCCTCCTATGTATTTTAGAAAAGTATCTTGGCTTTGCAAATCTACCCCTAATAAGAGAGATCTTCTCCTAAATTCTTGGGTATATTCTTGCACATTCTATCCCTTCAATTGCCTAAAGTTTTGCCAGTTCATTATGGCTTTATGGATATGAGCTAATGGATAAAACTATTTCTTTATTTCAGTAATGAAATCAATCCATGATAGAATAATCTTACCATGCTTCTTGATCTCCTCCTTTGTCTTGGCTTCAGACCAAACAAGTGTTGTACCTTCCATTCTCAATGAAGCTAATTTGATTTTGATATCATCATCTCGAAGGTTATGGATTCTCAAATTGACCTCTAATTTCCTAATCCAATTATCAAGTTTTTCTGCATTGACTTCACCATTAAACATTGGCAATTCAAACTTAACATCAAGTTTTAAAAAAGGAATTTTACCAATGTTCTTTGACTTGTGTGGCTGATGTACTGAAGATGAAGTAGAGGATGATGAGGATGAGGGTGAGGATGGTGGCTCTCCATTTCCTCCATTTCCTCCATTGCCATTCTTTGAATTATCTTCATCATTGTGACCTCCTGAAAATCTGTTGTGAAACTAGCTCCAAAAATAGAAAAAAAGAGATATCAACGCCTTACAAATAAGCCACTTCGAAGGGGCAACCTCAATACATTACATGAATGAACAATTCTTGGATGATTCAAATTACAAAACCTCCTTTCTATATATAGGAGTCCAAGAGGCCACAATGTAATCCTAGCCGACCTAAAATTAATAATTTAAGGGCACAATAATAACAATATGGGGGTTACAAGGGTAAAATAATAACAATAAGGGGGTTACACTAACAACAATAAGGGAGTATACTAGTAATATAGGGACCTAACATGTTGCTCTCCTTCAAAAAAGTGTTGTCATCAACGCCTGAGTAGCTGTAGGTGCTTTTGTATAAAATTCTCATCCTCCCATGTAGAATATTCAGTGGGTAAGTTCTTCCACTTGATGAGATACTCTGAAATTGATCGATTCCATAGCTATAGAGTTTTTTTTTCCATGGCCGCTTCAGGTTCCAATATGATTTTTCCTTCCTCATCAAGTTCTGGCAATATTGTTTGAACTAGAATATTTTCACCTATAACCTTCTTTAAGCATGAAACATGGAAAATTGGATGCACTTGTGAAGAAGCAAGAAGCTCCAATTTGTATGCCATAGTACCAACCTTTTGCAACACCTTGTAAGGACCATAGAATTTTGGCGATAATTTATTATCCTTCTTAGCTTGCTTGAGGGACATTTTTTTGTATGGTTGTAGCCGTAAAAATAACCAGTCTCCTACATCAAAACTTCTCTCGCTGCGATGTTGATCTTCCTGTTGTTTCATTTGATTTTTTGCCAGATTCAGGTTGTCCTTTAAGAGTTGGAGAACTTCTTGTTGATGCTCAATGTGATCTTCCACTGCTTGAACCTTCATATTTTCTCTTAAAGATGATGTGATGGATGGTGGATCATATCCATAAAGTGCCATAAATGGGGTCATTTTTGCTGTAGTATGGAATGAAGTGTTATATCACCATTCAGTGAGAGGTAACCACTTAACCCATTGTGTTTGTTTATTAGATACAAAACAACGAAGATATCCTTCCAAACATTTATTTACTATCTCAGTTTGACCATCGGATTGAGGATGATAAGATGAGCTATGAGCTAATTGAGTACCCAAACAAGAAAATAACTTCCTCCAAAAATTTCCAGTAAAAATGGGATCTCTGTCGCTCACAATAACCCTTGGGCTTCCATGTAGCTTTTGAATTCTGTCCATAAATGTAGTAGCAACTATACTTGCTTTAAATGGATGAGATAATGCACAAAAGTGTGCATACTTGGTAAGTCTATCAACTACCACCATGATGACACTCTTTCCTTCGGACTTAGGTAAACCTGTGATAAAATCCATTGAAATCTTCTCCCAACGTTGACTTGGAATGGATAAAGGTTGTAGAAGTCTTGGGGTCTTAATTGTTTCCACTTTATTCTGCTGGCAAACCAAACATTCCGCCACAAACTTTTGAATATCGGATTTAAGGCCATCCCAAAAAAATTCTTTCTTCACCCTGTGGTAAGTTTTTAAAAATCCTGAGTGTCCTCCTAAAGGAGAAGTGTGCAATTCCAGAAGAATATTTTGTTTTAGTTTAGAATTCTTACAAAGATATAAGCGATCTTTGTACCATAAGGAATCATTTTTCCAACTAAATGTATCAGATGTACTAGGATCTTGCTGCAACTTTTGAATGGGTGTCCACACTTCTTCGTCCTTCTTCCATTCATCCCTTGCTTCGGTTATCCAATCTGGTTGGATAATAGAAATGGCACAAAGCAATGCTTCCACCTCTTCATTCTTTCTTGAGAGTGCATCTGCAACAACATTTAGCTTCCCCTTTTTGTAGATTATTTCAAAGTCATAACCCAACATCTTTGTGACCCATTTTTGCTACTCTTCTGAAGATAGTCTTTGTTCTAAAAAGTGTCTAAGACTATCATGATTAATTTTTACCTTGAAGTGTCTTCCCATTAGGTAAGTTCTCAATTTCTTTAGTGCATTTAGTATTGCTAACATTTCCTTCTCATAAATAGGTTTCTGTAAATACTTTCCTTTGATTGGACGACTTTCAAAAGCAATGGGTCTTGCTTCTTGCATTAAAACAACACCAATCCATTTCCCGAGGCATCGCATTCCACAATAAAGGTTTTGGTGAAGTCTGGCGTAGCTAAGACTGGTGCTAGGCACATTGCCTCTTTAAGATGTTCAAAGGCCTTAGTTTCTTCAGGAGTCCATGAAAATGTATCTTTCTTCAATAATGTTGTTAGAGGTGCTTCTATTCTCCCAAAATTCTTAACAAAATTGTGATAATACCTTGTTAACTCGAGAAATCCTCGCAACTGCTTTATAGTTGTGGGGACTTTCCATTCCTTAAGGGATTTAATTTTGTTAGGGTCTACCTTAACACCCTTGTGAGATACAATATGACCCAGATATTCCACCTCTTGTACTCCAAAGAAACATTTGGATGTTTTTGCATATAATTGTTTCTCCTGCAATAGTTTGAGCACCCTATCAACATGTTGAACATGATCCTTCCAAGACCTGCTGTAGATTAGTATATCGTCAAAAAATACTAGCACAAATTTTCTAAGGAAGGGTTTGAAAATGGAGTTCATCAACTCTTGAAATGTAGAAGGTGCATTGGTAAGGCCAAAAGGCATGACCAAAAATTCATAATGACCCTCATGAGTTCGAAATGCTGTTTTCGGAATATCTTCAGTCTTCCTTCTAATTTGATGATATCCTAAACGAAGATCCAACTTGGTAAAATAAATTGCTCCATGTGATTCATCCAATAATTCATCAATCACAGGAATGGGAAATTTATCTTTAATGGTGAGATTATTGAGCTCCCTATAATCGGGACACATGCACCATGATCCATCCTTCTTGTGTACCAATACTACAGGAGCAGAGAAAGAACATTGAATAGGTTGAATTATACCCGCCTCTAACATTTCTTCAATCATACATTCAATTTCGCTCTTTTGGACATAATGATATCTATAAGGCCTGATGTTTGGAGGAACACTTCCTGGAATCAAATGAATAGCATGATCATGATCACGAATAGGTGGGAGTCCTTTGGGACTTTCAAAAACCTTGGAATGATTGTCGAAGACTTTTTGGAGATTTGCAGAAATATATGATTTTGATGTTGGAACTTCTAGTGAGCATAATTGTGCAATTATGCCTCGTTGTTATTTCTTTAGAAGCTTTGTCATGACATTAGAGCTTATTGTCTTTCCCAGTTTCCCTGCAATACCCTGTAATTTGACTTCCTTTCCTTCTGAAAATTTTTTCAAGAAAAGTTCTTGAAAATTAAAAGCTACCATCCCCAAAGATTGTAACCATTGTACTCCTAGTACAACATCAGCACCTCCCATAGGAATGGAAAGCATTGGAATATTCAATACATATTCCCTCATGGTTAGCTTGATATTATGGCATTTTCTAGAGAAATTTATAGTTCCTCCATTTGCAACCATCACTTGACATTCTGGTGCTGGGTATAGGAAACAATTCAATTCCTTGGCTACCTTACAATGAATAAAATTATGGGTACTACCTGAATCAATCAACACTATTACCTTTTTCTTCTTGATATGTCCTTCTACCTTGAGAGTTTAAGGAGTGGTAATTCCTGCCAATGCATTACACGGTATGGTCACACTCATTTCTTCCTATTTTAGGGTTGGTTCCTGGTGTATATCCTCTTCTTGTTCATTTTATTCTTCCTCTTCACAATCTATGTAAAGTAATTTCTTCTCAGCACACTTATGACCTTTAGTGTATTTGCTATCACAACTGTAGCAAAGCCCTTTTGTCTTTTTTCTTCCAATTGTTGTAGTGTCAACCTTGTAGGTTGCTGAAATCTTGGAGTAGCAACACTTCCCTCTTTATAGAAGTGAGTGGTAGGCTTCCTTGTCGCCATAATTTTACATTCAATTTTTCTCGCCAACCTGAATGCCTTCTCCAATGAATCAGGTTCCAAAAAGCAAAATTCATGTTGGATGTTATCCTTTAAAGTACCTATGAAGAGATCAATTCTATGTTCCTCTGGAATATTAGTTACCCTTATATTCAATTTTTGGAAGTCCTCAATGTGCTCCCCCACTAAACCCTTTTGTTTGAGATTTATCAATTGGCTAAAGAAGGTGTTGCTCTTTGTATCCTCATAATGTGCTATCATTTTCACCATAAAAATTGACCAAGTGACAATTTTTTTACGGGAGCAAAGCCATCGATACCATACAAATATATTTTGTTCTAAATGTAAAGTTGCAATACGTACCTTTTGTGTGTTTTGCACATTATTGAGACCAAAATATTTCTCCATCTGTAGTATCCATGTTACAGGATCCTTTCCATCAAACTTTCTCATATCCTTTTTTGGAATATGGTGGTTCTTCCCGCCAACATTAGAGTTTATGAAATCATGATTAACATTTATTTTGTTCTCATCATGAGTTTCCTCTACTATCTTTTCACCATTAGGAAACATTTGTTGTATCAACTTTGTCAAATCTTCCATGTCTGCTTTTAGATCATTCTTCATGTTCTCCATTTTTTCATCGATCTTAGCTTCCATGTCATCCATCTTAGATTCCATGCCAGCTTCCATGCCATCTATCTTAGCTTCCATGCCATTCTTCAAACCATCCATCTTAGATTCCATGCCTTTCTTTAAACCATCCATCTTAGTTTCCATGACTTTCTTCAAAACTTCCATGTCATTTTTTGTTGCTCTTTGCGAGAGCGAAATTTGTTGCACTTTCTCTTGTAAATTTGATATGTCATGTTGCCATTCTTCATCTTCATGAGTCAATAGAGCATTCTAAAGGCTTAATGGGTGTTGAATTCTTTTTAGGGGCCATTTAGAATCTAATACTGATATATATTCTACAA